>CAEGAE010000926.1:0-52440 GCA_903067095.1 Girardinus metallicus
TATATATATATCAGACCCTTTAAATTGTCTTGATTGGGTTGCTGGGAATCCAAGAAAAGGCTTTTCCAACCAGAAAATGCATCATGCATATGCTCTACCTGGCAGCAATAACCACAACACTCTTTGGTGTAGTAGTTGTTACCAAGAGAAGTAGACAGCGTAACCGTATTTATGTTTAATATTGTGCCAACAGACCGCCAGACTTTGGTGACTCCTTTGTTGTTTTGTATTTTTTTGCCATTTTGCTCCTTTCATATCCACAATTTGGTAAAGAAAAAAAAATGGACTTGAATCTTTATTTTTTGAATCTTTATCTTTAGCACTCTCTCTGTCACAATACTCACAGGATTTAAACATGTGGCGACCATTTGTGAATCTCAAGTAAGGTTGAACTCTACATCCTCTTGGAAACACACACACACAGATTGATGTTTACAGTTGGCAATGCTAATCATGCTAATCCCTAATATTTGAGGCTGAAAACATCCTAAATTGTTAATTTGATCTTATCTGTGTTTTATGTTAGTAAAACTGCCTTTTGCATCGACTGCGCACTCACACCAATCAACTGTATCTTTCTGGTAGGAGGGCTTGAAAAAAATTAACGCTGTTACATAAAATTTAGAAAATTTGGGATGGTTTTAATCAGCAGGTGAAAGCTTTACATAAGCTTTACAAAAAAAAGAGAGAATGGAAATTGATTTGCAATCTTGTAGCGATGTACGCCAAAATTTTTTACTAAATAATGTAGTTTCGTGCTATATTCCTAACTGAAGATGAAAAGAAACACAGCTATTCATCTTTTATAATGATGCACCATAATTTTTTGACAGGATACGCTCCAAATTTCTATCTATATGTATCTCCATCTCCCCCATCCATGCACACACAGTGGCAAGGTTAGGCTGACATCAGCGGCTAACGATCAGTTCCTGAATGATTAGCTGCAGTAGCCTGGAGACATTTCCAGCTTGTTTCCCTAAGTTAGTCAGACATGCAACATCACTGGCCTTCAGTCAGAACTAACCACACCTCCCCTCCACCCTCAATTCTCTTTGATTCGGCACAATTAAGAGAGTTAGCAGTAATGAATGAGAAGCTTAAGTACATATAGCGAATTTGGGGCAGTTGGAATAAATGAGGTGAAATAGGGAAGGAGAAAAGTTTGATGTGTTTCAAGTTGTTTTTTATAGTAAAATGGAGTCAGATCAATAGGTCTTTGCGGGAGATGGGGCTGCACTGTTTGTGTCTTTGTGGCTGAACGTGTCCGTTTGAGGGGGGAGGTTATATGGCAGGAAGGTATTTGCATCAAAGTGAAACCAAAGTTGGAATGACGGATTCCTTTCAACGTGTAATCCTGGACTTCCTCTTTTTTTTTCATTTCACCCTTTCACCTCCCACTCTACCCCCATTTTTCATTTTAAGTAATTAATATCAACTTCAGTCACACTTCTGCTCCGACAGGTCTCCTGAATCGCTTATCAAAACTGCAATTTCACAAGATTTCCTGCAGTTTTCTTCTCTCTCTCTCTCTCTCTCTCTCTCTCTCTCTCTCTCTCTCTCTATATATATATATATATATATATATATATATAATTTTTTTTTTTCCTTTTCTGAGAATCTGAAAAAAAAATGTGTTGGTCTTCAGAGGGTGTTAATAAACTGGAACAGAATGCTAAAAAGGAGCCTCTCTGCTTAGGAAACAGATCACCCAACCCCCACTCACCATTAATGCCCTCTGGGCTGCTGTGAGTTTGGATTAAGTTTGGGTGCCATGGTCCCCTCCCTGCTGAGCCTTGCGAGGGCGCACACAGACACCTACATGCTAAAGTTTGTGTGTGATCTTGGCCTGTCGCACCTAAACAAGGCTGTCAACAAAGCCATTTTGCCTCGACATAAGAGGAAGAAAGAGCCCAGAGATGAGAAAAGTAGTGGGTTTTTTTTCACATGATTAGGCAATAAAAAGACGTGATGTTTTGTTTGTATACAGCAAAGTATTGTGTTTATATGAGTGTGACGAACTTTATCACACTATAATGCACAGAAAAGGGTTGATGAATGATGTATATTAAGTGATCTGAAAAGATATAGGGTTATTAAAAAGTGTTAATAATCCAAAGCTAATAATGTTTTATCTTCAATTTCTGTTTTACTGCTAACTATTTAAGGCACAAGTGTGTGTGTGCGGGTGTGTGTGGGAGCGTGGGTTGTGGGCGTGTGTATGTGTGTGTGTGTGTTTGCGGTAGGTGCCGGCTGTACATGTGCAAAGCAGCGGATCAATAATGGTAGTCCAACACGGTGACATCTGGGCTGGACAAAGAGCGCAGTTCCTTCCCCTTCTCTCTCTCTTTCTCTCTCCTCTCCTTCCCTCAATCCCGATCGCAGCCACGTGTTTCTCCAGGGCTATTTCTCCCAGCTAATCTTATTTCTCCCCTTTAATCCCGCGACAATCACAGCAACAATGCTAAGCGAGGGTTCACAGAAACAGGCCCAAATCTATTAACCGTAATCACCGCGTGTCATACAATAAACCTGACGAGCACCCCGTTCAAGAATCCAGTCCTTTCAGCTTTTGGTTTCATTGGCTTATCAATAAAATGGAAAATCAACACGAGGGACAAAGATGGGAACTGCAGCAAACACGGCTGACCCGAAGTGAAACTCTGTTCAACTGATTGAATTTCTGACCGCACAAAAAATAAATAAATAAATAAAATTATTATTATTTTTTTAACTCATTTGCTGGGTTAATGCTGCGGAGACTAAAGGTTGCATATTTTTGAGTGGGAAGTGATATTTTAGTTTCCAAGCAATGCCTGTTTTGTTGTAATGGTATTTTTTTCCACAGATAAATGACTTATTAGTTTGTATTGTGAAAGCATGGGAAAAACATTACAATGACTTATTTCAGCCAGCTGACTCATAATGCACAGCACCAGGTGGAAGAAGGGCCAGGTTGGCTCCATGTTTTCCTCCATACAGCTCTGGAGACTGACGTTTGTGGCGGCATCTGACATAAACCGTAGGAATTTGTGAAAACTTTCTATACTGTAATGTTGTTATCAGGTTCATATTGATGCAACATTTTAAAAGTATTAGGTTTGCCTCAATCTTCTAAAAAGTTTAAAACAACCTGCTGCATAACTTAATTCTTCTGTCAACCTTCTTGAAGTAAACATGTTGTGATAAACAATAGGGGCGGGTATATATCATATCGCTTATCATTTATCGTGATAAATTTCTTATCATGACAAGATTTTGATTTATTGCCATCATGTCATTTAAAGAAAAAACTAAACTGTATGTATTGTCAGAATAGTTATTTTCACTTTTTTCCCTGCCATTTCACCAATGGGAGCATTCATAAGTACCAATAAATTTGAAGTTATGATTAAATGCAGTCACTGTGTAAAGTTTAGTGACACAAATCTCACTTCTACAAGTGATTGTGATTGCTGTGCCATTCAGTCAAAGCAATAAAGTTTCCTAAAAAAAGAAGGAATAAATAGTTCTTATTGTCACTTGTACCATTATCGCAACAGTACCACGAAATATCACAATAAAACTTCAAGTCCATATCGCCCATCCCTAATACACAGAACTGAACTTAAAAAAATGTTATTTTAAAAACCATTAACACTTACGCAGCGATCCAAATAACGGGTTTTCTTTCCTTCTGTAGCCTTATTATTAGACATTAATTACCTTAAAACCGAAGACATTGGTTTTTTGGTTTGGCTGAAAACCTACATGCTGGGACAAAGCTCTGACACAAGCCAATCGGTTTAAATTAATCTACGATTAGAGATCGAACACTAACCTATGTTTGACCTGTGACCAGTTTAGATAGTAACTCCAGTTAGTTTGTTTTTAACCAGTCAAGTTATCAAATGATGAAGCTCTAAAGTAAAGCATATATTTTAACTACCATCCGTTACAGGTTAACATCTTATTTAGTAGTATAACAAATAGAAATATGTACAAAATTTGCATGCATAGTTATTTCATGGTAGTTACTTTAGTTTACTAAAATTTCTCAAGTTCATATAGTCTATGCCTACTCAAGATACAGGGAATTTGTAGGCAGTCTCAAAATGACTCATGTGAAACTTTGTTGTCAGTAATTCATTGGTGTAACTGAAGCTACATGTGTTTCAAATGATTTCAAATCATTAAGGCTAGTAGTTTTACAGTTTTGAAGGGCAAATTTTCACTTACTACCAATAAGATTGTGGATTGTTTTCAAAGACACGCTGCTCTCTCCAATCACTGTGACTAATGTCAGGGCCTGTCCTTTGCGTTATCAGTAACCCTGAAACAAAACAGGAAATTTGAATAGGATCAACTGTAGGCATATAAATAATATGTTACTTCTGTGGGTAGTTTCTTGAATTTCAGAGGGAGTTTCCCACCACAACAGCAATGAACTTAAGAAAAAAAAAAATCTGCCTTTGTCATAACAACATTGGCGATAAGAATATTTCCTGATATCCATTTAGTTCCAAGAAAGAACAGCAACAACTCTAAGTGAGAGCACAACAAAGGCTAAAATGGCCTTTTACCTAAATCCCTGCGACTGCAGAGCCCCCCACCCACCAACTCTACCCCCATCGACCCCTGTCCTATCTTAATCCTCTGATTGCCACATCATATTCTTGGCTCTAATTTAGACAACTATCAGACTTCGCGTCCCTGGGCCCGGACAGTCTCTACTTGGCTCGTATCAATCCACGTGGATGCAGTGGGTGCAGGTGTGACCCAAATACATGGATTAAATACCCCACCGGTTTCCAAAACTTCTTAGCAACAAAATGCATGGTAGTCTAAAAAAAAATCTACAGAAGTGCTGTCCCCCTCGAATCCAAATTCCCTCTCATTATCCAAGGTTGGTAAGCAATACGCTTCCCACGGAGGGCTCATTTATAATTTAATCCAGGAGCGTGGTGTTTCAAGGCTAACCCAGAGAGATTGCCCTTTCAGAGTGAAAACCCCCACCATGCAGCAGGGGGAATCAATGCCATCAACCAATGCCAGAACAGGCATGAGACTCTGGATAGAAATGACAGAAATGTCTGGACCATCAGCGAAGAGATAGTCACTTTTTCTTTTTTCTAGTTTATTTTCATGGTTTGTTTCATCGGAACAAAAAGGAAACAGCTGCTAAAATAGTTTCTCGCACTTGCCATTTCCTGCTTCTGTTCCTAATCCAACCTCAATATGCCACACAAAGTTATTTAAGCCTTTGAACGCAGATACACTTTTCGCGTTTAGGCAGAAAGGAGTGATACAACCTCAAGTATAACAAGGCAGAGACAAGAGGGAGAATGCTAGAGAAACATCAACTGTACCTAGTAGGGAATAACGTGACTTGATGTCTACACTTTTTCTCACATCCATCAAGTCAAAACTTCTTGTGATCGAATGTTCACAATGAAACTAGCCAGCTCTGGAATCTCTTAGGAAATTCCTCTTACTCATTTTGTGCTTTTCAAGTTTTGTTTGTTTTATACCCCACAGGATTTGGGTACAGCAAGGATCCTCTTCATATTGACCACGACTAAATAGGTGGGGAAGTTTTCCACCTGCTTTGACAGATGATGATTTATAAGTAATTTGCTATGTATTCTCATAGTTTACTTTGAGAAAGTATCCTAATGAGAGTTTGATGCATTTCGTATACCAACAGTAGGCTTTTCAGAGTTATTTTGGTTTGATCAGGGGTCAAAATCTCTTATGTGCCGCCTGACCCAGAGAAGAAGCAGAACCACAATTTTCAGGAAAAGGACAAATGAAAATATTGCACCACAAAATGTATTTTTATCATTTAACAAGCATGTAATTTGCAGAATTCAATTAAACATTTAAATAACAAAATAAATTGACTATTACGCAATGATTATGTACTGTACATTAAGTAGGAAATGATTTGTTTAAGGGCACAAATTGAAAGTATTGGAAACTGGCCAGGGAGGGACTTGATTTAGAGCCAATCGTTCATATTCCAAAGAAAATGAAAATGAAGTCCTTGGAGAACAGGTCTCCAAGGATTTCCACTAAAGCCACTAATATTGTTCAAGAGTAAAAAAAACAAACAAACAAAAAAACAGGAAAAGAAACATCAAACTATACCCTGACTCAGTTGTGTTCAGATCCACCCCATGTTAGGTTTGTGGCTTTTTTCATCTTTCCAAAGAGTACAATGAGACTGAAGCATAATAATGGCTCTGCTCATGGTCACAACACCAAGAATAGGGAAACCTTTGTCTTTGGATTCATGTGGTACAATAAAGGGTTTATTTTTAGGTTTTTATTTTTAATGTCTTCAATTTTGCATGGAGGATAGGGGATAGCTAATTGTGAAGTAGGGGCTACAGAGTTAGCTAAGGATGACTTAAGAGTTAGCCTCTAGGTAAGTCCATTAGCATGTTAGACTTTGTGATAACAATTGTGACAAACCCACATGTTCCTGACTGGGGTTGGGCATTTATCATATTGTTCATCATTTATAGTGATACATTTCTTGTTATAAGAATTTTGATTTATGGTCATGATAAATTCTGATTAAATCACCCGAAGCTGTCTGTATTTTTGGGATTATTAGTCTTACTGCTTGTTCAATGAGAGAATCAGTACTATAATAAATAATAATCCATTTGAAAATATGATTAAAAGTAGATTGCGGGTGCAGTTTAGTGATACATAGCACACTCCTTTATTTGACTGGTGTCCTACATTAGCATATTTCATATGGGTGTGTTGCTGTGCCATGCAGTCACAGTCACACAGATATCTAAAAGACCACTAATAAAAATGTATTATTGTCATTTTTATTGTTAACACAATTGTACCACAAAATATCACAATGAAACTTCAAGTTTGTATCTCCCACCCCTATTCCTGACAGTAAAAATCACTCTCACTACCAATCAGGCATTACAGCTGGTTACCATGGAGATTGAGCACAAACTGATGGATGAACATTATTGCTGACCAAGGAGTTGCACTTACTTTTAGGCAATAAAAACATGTTATTTTAAGCTCCCCCTCCCCCCCCAAAAACAACAGAAACACAGCACAGCAGAAATCTGAATGTTAGGGTAGGACATATTAGGCGATCGCAACTAATAAGCTTTCTACATTACACACTGTAATTTGAGCCTTTCGTTGGTGATACGTCGAATAAGGGCTTACAAGTAACACGAAATGCTGCTGAAATAACAGCTCATGCATAATAAAAGCCCAAGTCAAAGGAGAAGAAAAAACCAGCACACCACTAAATCACAGTATGAGTAGGTAAAGGTAAATGACTAAGTCTATGGTGAAAAGGCACAGGGCAGTAATGAGTAATGAAAACAGCCGTGTTAGTGCTGCCATTCAGTCGAGGGCCTGGCGCTGTGGAATGTGAGGCACCATTCATTCACATGGGTTAAAAATGCATTTCTGCCACCACAAAGCCCTGCCTTGTCCTCATTGTTTCTCACCACACCAAGAAAACACTTCCACATTCTGGAAGGACAAGAGAAAAGAAAAAAAAAATGGAATTGCTAATTTTACACCCACATGTATGCGAACACAAAAAAAAAGAAGAAGAAGAAAAAAAGAGGTAAACAAGTGAAGCAAATCTTTGGAGGAGATAAAAAAGTCGTGTTAGAGTAGAAAGTTTGATCACGATAAGCACGTGGATGAAGAAACAAGCACACAAGCACCACACAGAAGACAAACACTGCTATTGACAAAAGCCCAAATGTATGCAGCGGTTCTCCAGTGTATGAAAAGACAGACAATGGCAGAAGGCGACCAGATAGAGAGAAAAGACGCAGAAAAGAAAGTGCGCTGCACTCGAAGCATGTACGTTTTTCCCTCTTTTTTTTTTTTTTTTTTTTGATTTACATCTTATTGATCTTATGCTGTGCAAAGGCAGGAGCATGAATCACATCTGGATTAGGAAACTTGAAAAACAAGACACTATTATGCATAGGTCAGGTTCCTCTTTTGCTACCCTCTACAATACCCGACGAGTGGCTCAAAGAGTTTCCATTTACCCAAAAAAAAACAATTGTATCATTTGTGGTGTCAATGGAGAGTAATAGTAGGTGGCGGCTGTAACATAAACAGGTATCGCAACTTTGACGCAAATCAACAGGTTTTACAAAGGACTTCCGCAGTCCACGAGGACTACATTATTATAATCAGATATCGACATTTTTACATAGAAGTGCGTTCTATCTCGTGTCCTATTTGCATACAGGCAGCCTCAAAATCACCAACATAAAAGGGAAATATGTCTGTGTAACAAATTGTCCACGTTAACCTTTTTCAGAAGAAAAAAGACCAACTTTTTTTCACTCTTACCCAAAACATTCGCAACTAAAAGACTTCATCTTTACGTCCAATCAGCCATTCTTTCCAGCTTGACAATTATTTTTGAACAAGCCTGTTATGTTACACTTAAAAGATGCTGTACAAAAACCACAGAGTGTGCACTTTGTCAGGCTGAAGAAGAAACATTTAACATAATGTCTGCAAACTGACAAGGGGGGAGACAATGTAATCCTGTCTGCAAAACAACGTGCCGTCTCTTCTCCCTCTCTGCCTCCCTCCGCTATCTGTTTCTTTCTCTTTCTAACTACGAGTTAGTGTGACATCACAGCAAAAGGGGGAGAAAAAAAAATATGTTGGGTTGGGTGCATCCATGACGGTATTGTTTAGAAAGTAAATCTCAAAAGGAGGACGAAAAAAGGGAGAAAAACACTATCAAGTAGTGAAAAGTTGCAGCTGATGATCTCACACACGCCATCAGTTTGAGACAGATAATAACTGGAATACAAACGGCAAACACACAGCCCTATTATCACACTGCTCTACAGCTGTGTATGTTGGTGTGTGAGGGTGTGCGTGCGTGGGTGCGTGTGTGTGTGTGTGTGTAAAGTCAGCTACTATAGGCTACTGTTGGAAGTTAAAAGTACCGACTGATAAAGCGTTTCCTTGTTTTTATTTTCGTGAAAGCGCAAAAAAGAAGCTGCGGGCACACATATTCTGTGCGTTCTTTCTCCGCTGGCTGTCTCTTGTGGTAAACACTGTAGCCAGTTCCTAATGGAGGAACACTACAAAGGCAATGCCCACAATGTTTCAACAAGTATGTTTTGTTTGCTCTACTTGGTTTCTCGTGACTTTTGTCGTAAATTCACCCTCTTTGTTTCTTCGTGGCCTGTGTATTGGTATGACAAGGTTTTTACAAAGTTTACTTTTAAAAAAAAAAAAAAAAAAACAACCTACTAAGATTATTTAACCGTACCTTTCCAGTTAGCGAGATGCCAGAAAAAGTGGCGGAGCGACCAGATTTCTCTGGTTGTGTGGACCGTATAGCAAAGCAGTCCTTCGCCTCCCCTCCCCATTGCAATGATTAATTAATAATTTATTTTAAAGCTTTTTACACAGCTTCCCCAAGCTGGCCTAAAACTGGCACGGACTGATTCGAGGACATACCGAGACTTAAAAGGAAGGAAAAAGAATAAAAAACACACAAAAAAAACCAGAACATGTCAGAATGACTCGAGTTTAAAATATAGATTAAGACTACACTGCCCCTTCCCCACCTGTTGCTAGGCCCTGCCGGTCAGCTGGCTGAGGCTTTAACACAATTTTCTGTTTTTTTTTTTTTCTTTTTTTAAATGGCACCGCCTATCACTCTTAAAGAGACAGTGTCAATTTAGCAGTGGTATTCCCAGCACTTTTCCAATTAATCTAAAAGATTTTTTTTTTTTCTTAAAGTGATATGTTGTGTTTTATTGGCTATTTTTGCCCCCAACTCCTCTTTTAGCATCATGACACTGTGTTAGTTTTTATCATGACAACCTCATATCAGCCCATGTCCACATTCCAATGATTATCAATTAAGGACTCCAGATGTTTACAGCTGTGTTCTGTTGCTTTATAACATTACAAACTCATACTCTGACATTCCTCTAAGGTAAAACTATCTATGGTTACTGACTTTTTTTCCCACTAAAACAAGGAGAAAATAATCTTATCAGTGAAAAACTCCCCCGAAAAACCTTTATCTCTATCCTAACGTTTTTGTTACTTTATTTCATTTTTCATTTTATTTTCATTTTTTTTTTTTTTTACTATTCGTATTTGCTTAACTTTATGAAAAATGTTTAACTTCGTGAAAAGAATCCATACTGCACAAAAGGTTGCACAACGCCACCCTGAAAACAGCCAGCAATAATAAACACACACAGCCACTTCCTTACCAGTTAAAAGCAGCACTCGGCTCAAAAAACCTCGCAGGAAAAAACAAACCGGTGCAGTTCTCCAAAACCAAAACTGTACACAGCCTCAGAAGTGAAGATCCAGCAGAGATACACGAACACAGAGTCACAGAGATAGGGAGTCCACTCTACTTGCACACTGACAGCAACAAAGAGAGGAGAGAAAACCCGAACTAAGTTTGTCAAGAAAGAAAAAAAAAAAAAAATCGGGACAAGAAATTGTGATCTCTGGTGAATTCCTATCTCCCAGTGCTGTAGAAAAGCACAGGTTCTTCTCTGTCACTCTCCTCTTTCTGTTTCTCTCTCTCTCTCTGCTTGTTTCTCGTCTCCTATCGTTTCCCTCATGCTGCCTTCAGTGGTAGTCGGAAATGTTGCAGCTCAGAAACAAACCGACGAAAAAAACAAAATAAAAGCCTACAATGGGTTTGTTAAACACCTGTTGGATATTATGCGGATTAATAATTATTTTTAAATTTTTACTTAAACTAGAATCCCTAATTGTTATTAAAAAAAAAACGTTTCCCTTTGAAAAATAAGAAAACGCTGTGTATGTTTTTCTAGTTCAGGCAGACAACAAAATGTTTATCAGGTCACTTCTGAAACAAATTTAGCAGCTGTATGTTTATCTCCAAAAAAGGATGGAAAGGAACTAAAACTTGAAATTGCTCTGTTTCTGATGAAGCGATGGAATGGTGAAGTTTCCGGAAGTACCTGAACCCACCGCGAATGGAAATATGCCCAGTGTGTGTATGTGCGAAACGCTGAGAACAAGACCGAGGGCGAGAAGAAAAAAAAAAAAAAAAAACGAGAAAGAAGGAGACAAAGTTTGTCCACCTGGTGTTAGACCTTGTCACCGCTCCCCACGCAGTCCCCCAGCTCGGAGCAACGCGAGTTCCTCTCTATCTGTCCTCTTCCTCTATCTCTCTTTGTTGTTTCACTCATGTCTCCTGCGCTTCCTCCTCGAGAGGAGGATCAGCTGGCGCGTGCGAGTGTGCGTGCGCGTCTGCGTAATTATAAAGTGTCCAGAGAAGAAGAGGTTTGACGCTGGACATTTGTCTCCCATGCAGCTCGCGGTCCATCCCCCGTTCCCTGCGTGCTTAAAGCAATTCACGCCACACCGCGTGAAATGGAATTTTGGGTAAATAGGTACGACGACAACATCTGTGACCGGGACTTGTGCATACAAAAAGAAACATGCACGCACCTGTAGGCGTGTGTGTGTGTATATATATATGTCTGTGTGTGTATCAAAACGCTTAGCAAACATTCGCGCGCGCACAGATCGCCCCAACCTGCGCGTGGGCGCTATCATCATCATCATCATCATCATCATTTATCAATAAGGGGGGAAAAGTTAGAACATCAAGCTCACGTGCACGCGCACACAATCATCTCTCACTTCCACATGTTTCCGCAACCCCCCTCTGCCCCCCCCACACACACACATACACACCCAACCTCCTCCCTCCCACCACCTTCAACACCACCACCATCACATCTCGACGTGCACGCGCACGACTACGCACGCACTCACCCACGTGCAAGCGCAGAGATTGAAAGAAGAAGAAATGCGACACACCAAAGAGCTTCCAGCGGTTTCAGATCCTCATATTGGCAAGTCAAAGAAAAGCGACTACTGGCACCTGTGCCCCGTTCAGTGGCAGTTGTGCCACGTCTATTATGTAGGACACGACTTCCTAATATGGATATACCCCCCACACCCCTCCTCTTTTACCCCTCCCTAACGTCCACCTCACCCCCTGTATGCCTGCTGCTGAGTGAATAAAATAATCGCTTTAAAAAAAAAAAGAAAAAAGAAGAAGAAGAACAGTTCTCCCCTCCTCTTGGGCGATTCCTATCTTTTTTTTTGTGCACCATTTATAGCTCTGTAGGTATATCTGCCATCTGTGTGTTTGAGGGGATTACAAAGTGTTTTCCAAAACGGAAAAAAAAAAAGAAAGAAAAAAAAACACTAACATGAGCTGGTGGAAAGTTTGCTTTACCACAAGGTTGTCAAAGAAGCTTCAATTCCAACTTTATCCTGACTTTAAAAAGCCTAATTTCAGTTATTAAGCATTAATATTGAAGTTAAAAACAAACTCAATAAAGTATGCGTAAAACTTGAAAAAAATATTCTACACAGAGATACCCTACTTCTAATATGATCATCTTGATATAGCCTATATTAGTTAGTTTTTTTGTTTTTTTTTTAATCAGCCACAACACCTCTAGCTGTAACCTATTTATATATCAAGATCAAACTGTCGCCTTCCACACACACACACACACAAACACACACACACACACACACCGTCTATTGAGTAGGGGAGGGAGAAAAAAAAAAAAAAACACTTCACTGAACTCCGTGCGTGGATCAAAGACGAGGAAAAAGTAAGGTCGGTCTTACCTGCTTTATCCACGAGAGAAATCCAGGGTGACTTCAAGAAGCGGAGACGATCCTAAAGGTGAAAGCATGCTCTTTGCAGTGTATGCTGAAGTGCATGATTGAGTAGGTCGAGTCCATTCCGTCCCCGTGGGGGTGGGGGGTGGGGGGGGCAGAACAAGAGAAGGGAAGCTTCTCCGCATTACATTTTCACACCGGCCGCTGTGTTACGCTCGCGCGGTAAATAAACAAGCAGAAGCGCCGCACGTCAGAAGACGTCACGCGCTACTGTAGATTCGGCCGGTTTTGAGCTCGCGGGAGAACTCTGACGATTTCCTGACGCCCCCTTGCACGAGCTCGATGGCTGCTCCCGCATTAAATGGAACTATCTGCTATTGTCTCATCAGCGAAAAGTTGTTGATACCGCTGGGGGGACTCTGAAAAGTGGCCCACTATGACGCGACACCGCCAGTATACAGATACATTGAGGGGGCTATCGGATTTATGAAACGTGCTGCGCAATTACAGGTGGAAAATACACTGGGAGTCATTTAATACACCCCTTTGTCAATCGAGGGGTATTATTTTTGACAGCGCGTGAGCACCCGAACTGCCTATTTGGGTCAAACAATAACGACATTTTTTCAGCGAAATTCAAAGTAATTCTATCCTTTATCAAATGTCTTTACACATAGGCAAATAAAACAGTAATGAGGACAGGATGCCTTAGTTACAAGCGAACGTTGCGACTGCCTAGCAGTTCAAAATCCTCCGAAGCCATGTTGACATGTGCACTAGTCGTAAACACATACATTAAATTGGAATCCCAATGAAAAAAAAACAACAAACAAAAAAACAATTTGTTTCAGTAATTAAATTCAAAAAGTGAGACTTATGTATTAATTACAAACAGAGCGATAACATTATAAGCTGTTATTTTTAAGCTAATAAAAACAGAAAAATCCGAATACATTTTTGATTAATTTAGAATAAATTGAATATCAATTTCTGGTGAAATTGAATGTCAGAATTTTGATTTATAACATAGAAAGAATCACGTGGTGTTGTATCTGAGCATAATAACAATAAGTTGAGTGGAAGGAAAAAGTGTGGCAAAAAAAAAAAGATGCACAGGCAACAAGAGTTACCAGGTTTTTATAGGTTATAAGAGTTCATATTTTCTTGAAAACTGAAAGTGGACTTTTGTTTATTACTTGAAAGCCACAACAATAAATAAATAAATAAATAAATAAATAAATAAATAAATAAATGATTGACTTCTTTTTTAATTAAGTCATTAAAATAAGTTAGCTTTTTGATGATATTCAAATGTTTTGAGATACACCTGCATGTGTGTATAACTTCTGTATTTATTAACATTTCTTGTCAAGCCTGCTGGGCGCTTCAAGAAGTTGCAGAGTTTGCACATACCTTAGACCAGGGGTGCTCAAGTCCAGCCCTCGAGAGCTGCCATCCTGCAACTTTTAGAAGCATCCTTACCCCAACAGAACAGGATCAGATATGAACAGACCTGGTAATGAGCCATTCATCTGATTCAGGTGTGTTGGAGCCGGGATGCACCTGAAAGTTGCAGGATGGTAGCTCTTGAGGACTGGACTTGAGCACCCCTGCCTTAGACCATCCCTGCTCAAAACAAAAACGTCTTTTAGGAAGGCAATGGTTTTCCATGTTGCTTCTGCACTTTGTCTCCCACAATTTTTCCTCTCACTCAACTTTTCCATGAATAAGCCTAAATAAAGTCCTCTGTGAAGAGCCAGCTTCTGTAGTAACGACCTTTTGTGGCTTTCCCTCCTTGTAACCGTGTCAGAGAAAATTCTGCTGGACAAACGTCATAATGTTGCTTTTGATTTTCTTTTGTTTGTTTTTATGACTTAAAGCAACTAAATACGACAAAGTGGAAAAGTGTGTCCTGTTGTATGCCTGTTTACAATGTCTGCTGTTACACAAATGTTTGAGCAGTGCTGCTAGCTCACTAAAACGTTTGAAACTCATGAGTATAGATTCATTCTACACGGAAATACACATGTGCTATAAATGTTCACTTGTAAAGTACAAAAAAAATAAATAAATAAATAAATTATCCCCTCTAACCAAAGAATTGTCGTTATACAAGGAAATCACAGTTGTCCATCTTATTAAGAATTGAAAATAATCCAAGTTTAATCCTTTTGGCCTTGGTTGCCAACAACTTTTTTGTTTTCGTCCAGCAGGTTCTCAATCCTGTTCCACGTACGCAAGATGGAATGTCAAGCAGCAAAAAAATGGTCATTATCTGAAAACAAGTCTTCAGATAATGACCGTGACTACCACGACATAAAGAATAACGGCTGCTATAGTTTCGACTGTAAAATCATCAAGCATGCCAGCCTGCTCAACGCAAAGCTCAATCGCACTAATCAGTTCATTTATGACACGCCCAGAAAAAGTCACCAGACCTTTGTTTATAAAAGCTTCCAATGCAGGACCTGAATATCAAGAAAAGCTTGAAAAATTAACCTTTTGATTAGATTGTAAACATGCGAGCAAGGGCGCCTGCTTGGTACTAATAATACTGATCACACATATATTGAGATCACAGCAGTTTTATTATATTACTGCTTAGATCATGTCACCACCCAGTAGTTTGCATATTTTGAGGATTAAACATCCTGATGATATTCAGATCTACGTTGATGAAACGAGCTCCAGCTCTCTGTGCACAAAGTTATGTGTAGTCGCTGTCACTCGGCTTTGTTGTTTTGAGTGCTATGTGGAGGTCAGGGTTGTCTGCTCAGCCCGAGAGCTGTGACAAGGAGCTATGCAGCTGACTGCAGATGTACCAGTGACTCAAGACACACGGACGTCTTCTCAGCGACGAGCCCTCAAATTATAGCGGCAGGGACGCTTCTGTGAGTCCACAGCGCCCAGAGCTTCACAGGGGCTTCCAATGCTTTTACACCCAACACTTACTGTGACCAATGTCAGGAAACGCAACGTTGCTTCCTTTCCTAGCTGCACTAATAGTCAAATATTTTAATAAGTTCAAAAATACTTCATTAATCCTTGCGGGGAAACTTAGTAGTGGTGCCTGATATGGATGAAGTGGGCACCTGCCCAGGGTGGCATCTCATATAGGGCAGCAATAGCTCCCAGAACCGTATTGGTCGTACACATAATTTCATAAATATCTGACTATTGATTCTATTTAGAAATAGTTTATATTCATTTTATTTATATTGAATTGTATTCATCTTTTGTGTTTGTATTGTATATTTTAAACTTCATGGTATACAGTACATTCATGTCTTGCTATGGATGTTTATAGTATTGTTCTAAAAATTAGTATGTCAAATTTAAAAGATGTGTCAGGGCAGGGGTGTGATGGGGTAAGGCGCATTCACCCTGGGTGATTTGCCCGGGGCACCAAACATGCTAGGATCGCCCCTGGTGAAACTAAACGTTGTTGTAAGTCATATTATGCCAGTTCTTTCAAAGAGCTGTAGATGCTGTGTTTATGAAGGATCTCCTTATATTAAAACGCTCCTGGAGCGTTTTAATATATATATTACTTTGACTAAAGACACTCTGTTCTTGTATGTTCATGGTGGTCTGTAGATTTCTTGATTTCATGAAGATTCCTTCTTTGAATCATCATCTCCAGACGTTCCACAGTCTCTAGAAGAGAACCAGCTTTCTTTGTCAAGTCCCTGGTTGTGATGCTGCTACCCCCAACACTCTCTGCAACAGAAGTATAGAAGACATCTTGCTGCAAACCTTGAAAACAATCATCTCCTTTGTTTTGTTCACATTCAGGATGAGAAGATTGTTCCCACACCATGAGACAAAGCGGTCCACCAGATGTCTGCACTCAGCTTCTTGACCATCTCCGATACGTGCAACGACTACAGAGTCATCAGACTATTTCTGGAGATGAGAGGAGTCTTTTTTTGTACTGGAAGTCAAATGTGTACAGAGTGAAAAGAAATGGCAAAAGCACAGACCCCTGTGGTGCTCCTCTGCTGCTGAACACCTGGTGAGACAAAACACTTCAGCCTTTTACCTACTAACCACTAACAGTAATAAAGTCGATGTAGACAGGCTAAGTAGTAATTCTTGTTTCTACTTTGTTTTCTTAAACATCATTTACTTTTTGTTTTCATTTATTCATTTATTTGAGATTTTTGCTGTTCAAATTCAACTGTCATTAAAGGTCTTACTAGACATTATGAGGTTTCCAATTCCCTTTTAATTTTGAACACAGAAATAAATAAATAATGTTAGTTATGTGGTAATGCAGGTTATGGGTGCATATTTCCTCCTGGTTTTTGTAACAATATGATAGATGGAATCTATAACCCAACCCTCTTGTGTTGAATTCACTCGCGGAAGAAATGATTGATATTTGAGCCAGAACTATGTTAGCAGCACGACCCAAGTTGTAGTTTTTATAGTCTAAATCATTGTTTTGTAGGTCTAAAAACACATAAACTTTTAATTTCTAAATGTAAAAGGTCCTCACAGAAAGAAAAGAAAAAAAACAAAAAACTGTCTTCACCGGTATCCCTGTAACATGCATGGAAAGAGATCCACCCCCGAACATTGGTAAGATAAAGGCTCACATAGGTGATGTATACAGTAGCAGCCTAAACAGTCTTTCAGTCTGTCCCTATAATGTGTGCGTGAGTCACTGCTCAGATACTTCCTGTTAAAAGAGAGCCATCTTTCAGTCTCCCTTCCTCTCTATTCTTGCTTCGCCTGGTCTGAGGGAATGTCAAGCCAAACACACGCCAAGGTGTCCTTTCCCCCTGCACCCTCCTCTCCCCCCCTCCCGTCTCCTCTGTCTCTGTCTCTTTTTCTCTCTGAATCAGAGCCTCTCTGTCGTTTGCTGAGCGCCCTTCAGCCTGCACCCACTCAGCAATTTAAAACACCTCAGTAAACCCTTGCCTCAAAAAAAAAAAAGAAAAAAAAAGGGGAAGGTAGGGTGGCAAGATAGAGGTGGAGGGGTGGAGTGTCTCAAAATCTCTCCCCATAGTGCTTGTGGTGCATGCAGATAGACAATAGGATGTGCATTTTTATTTTTTATTTTTCTTGCATGCATACTGCTTTTGCATGCACGGCGCACACGTGCACGTACCTCAGGGCAGCTCTTATAATAGCAACCCCTGGTATCAAACATACACACACACACAGAAAATGTGCAATTTTCCAGCCGGTGCTTATATTTGCCATCTGTACGCATGTTTTGTAGCTCACTTTGGTTTACAGTGCCTTGCAGAGCAATCCATACTCCTTGGAATTTCTCACATTATGACATTTTAAAACCCCAAACATCACTGTGTTTTATTTCAAGACCCCCACCCCCCACCCCAAAAAAAAAACAAAAAACCCAAAAAACAAGGTTTGCTTTTGTTTTCTGCTGTTTAAGACATTATTTTGTGGAACTGCAGCTGTAAGTGTTTTCGGCTATGTGTGTATGTGCTCTGTCTAAATAAAGACCTGTTTGCAAATTAGCTCAAGCTTTGTCTGGCTCAATGGAAAGTTTACTTTAGTTTAGAGTCCCATTAGAGTCTTGCAAAAAAGAGATGCCACAAAATACCTTAAAACACACAAATAAAAACAAAAGAAAATGCTAATTAATCACCTAAACAATTTTTAAAAAGTATTGAAAACAAACAGTAACAATCTTCACTACACGTATAAATTCACCCATCCAGTCAATTCAGTATTATTTCATTATAATTTGCAGATATCTCTTAAGAGCGCATGTGAAAAGCAGTTTTGAAGTCTTGACACAGATTCTCGATTTGACTTAATTCAATTGGACTTCTGACTGGGCAAGTCCAACACATGAATACAGTCAATATTCAGTCAGATGTCAGATTTAATGGACGTTTTGAAATTGAGCAGGTATTAAACCTATTTTTCATTAAGCCCGCATTTTTGTTTTTAAAAATATTTTCTTTTATTTGTCTTATGTAATATTCAAATTTTAAATGTCACATTTTCATTACCTGTAAGTGGAAAATCATCATAATTAACAGACATGAAGTGCTTCAAACATCCATCTATGTGTAATTAATCTACATAATGTTTTTAATCATAGTGTTTTGCTTGGTGAAAACGTTCCCGAAATAAATGAACTTTTTAGTAATATTCCAATTTATTGAATGGGTCTTTATCCTTTCATCTAAACCCTTCCATTATAGCTCTCACTGTACATTTTAGTGCTGTTGTCCACCATTAAGGTTAACATCCAAACCAACATCAAGTCTGTTGCATGTTTTCCTCCAGGGTTGCCCTGTATTGACCTCTATACAGCTTCACCTCAACTCTGATACATCTCCCACTTTGAGAAAAATAACCCCTGCAGAATGGTGCATGGAGTGACCTTGCAAAAATATGCAGATGGTATTTTCAGGCTGTTGAGTGTTAATATTTTCCACCACTCACAGTGTGTTTTCATGGTGTTACAAGGAAATCTGTTGAAGTTTGTGGCCGTATTGTGTCAAAAAGTTGAAACGGTGTCAATGCGTACCGGTGGGCTGTTGACAGTAGCATACATGACAAAATGCTAACTACACACAGGTTCCAGCACAAGAAGCATCAAAACGACCAAGGCTTTCACAGAGTTAGCACCCGGCTAATGTCTGTGCTACCCTGGAAATGTTTTCACTCCGTTTTGTAAGCCACTTTCTTCTCCGAAGTTGATCCCTCACAGTCTTAAGATGGCACTCCTGTTCCGCACTAGGATAAGCCGTTATCACCAACCTTCTCCACTGACTGACACCTTCAGCCCCCTTGTGCTCAATTAGCTAGCAGGGCATTAGCGACCGCATCCTAATTGTCAGCTGGCAAAAGGAGCACTAGGGGGAACCCTCAAGGAGATACCTCAGGGAGGTGGGGTGGGGGGCATCTGTGGTGTTGTTGATGGTGTTTGTGGTGAGGTTTGGAGTGTGTGTGTGTGGGGGGGGGGTCTGTGTGTGTGGGGGTGAGAGAGAGAAAGAGAGAAGGGGGGTTTCTTTGTTGCCTCACCAGCCTATGAGCGCACATCTCCGAGCGGCATTGCCATACAACGTGAAATATTCATGGGGACGTATCACATTCCCTAGTTTGCATTAGACAAATACAGTAACAATAACAGGTTTCTTATTTTGGACTCCGAAGGCCCGCCTTGTTCAGTCCTACGGACGGTCATGGTTCACATCAAACGTCCTCCATTGAAGTGCATGTCAGAAAATCATGCCATAGTCCTTTAGCTTTTTACAACACATCTCTTCTCCCCCTTCTGTCCCCAACCAGCAGGACGGAAAATGTTTCCTGAAAGGCCGCGTTTTGAATTTAGGATGACTCTGTTCTCTTCTTCTTTACTGTACTGTAGGAGGAAGTGCTGCTCCCTTCTCTCTCTCTCTCTCTCTCCCTCTCTTTTCTATCTTGTTGACTTGATCTCAAACAGCTTTTTGGATCTCATCTATTTCCTGGTTGCTCTCCTCCCCTCCCTTCCTCTCCCTCTTAGAACATTTCACATCTTTCTCATTTCAAGCACACACCCCCTCCTCACCCTCTACTCCCATCCGTCTCTCTTTCTCCCTTTTCTCTTATAGTCGACCACCTTTCCCTTCCCAACTTATCAAATTCCATAGGGTGGGGAGGGGAAGTGAGGGTGGATCCACCCACGGGTGATCATTCATTGCTATTTTAGTAGAGTTGTTCTCTGCCGGGGCCACAACATCCACCTGCGTAAAAAAAGAAAAAAAAATAGTCTTGATAAGACACTGATCTGTTTGTATCACTGGATAAATATCAGGGTTTACAAAATGGCAATTCATCGCAGCACACACACACTGTCAAACCGCACTTACTATGGCTAATCTGCCAGCAGCAGTGGCAGGGAGGATAAAGATAAAGGCTGACTACTGTTGTTGTTAGTCCTGGGTGTGTGCCTGTGTGTGTGTTTGTGTCAGGCAGGGAGTGGCTACTGAAAAAGCCTCTTATTATTATTATTATGATGGTCACTGTTCTTAATATTAAGGGACGGTGACTGATTGAGAAGTCCCAGGTTGTGTTCTGTTGCAAACAAAGTTACGTTCTGGAATAAGAGCAATAACAGCATCATAATCCCATCTGGAATGAGAAACTGTGGATGGCGTTCTACTGTGATTGAGGCCATTTCCTGTGTGTGTGTGTGTATGCGTGTGTATCAGTGTGACAGTGCATTTTAAGCAGCGGCGACTGCAGGAGGCTGCCTGATGGATACAGGATCATACTGCAGAGCTGACATTGTCTTCAGCCCTCCTCCTCCTTCTCTTCCTCCTTCTTCTCTCTCACCCCTCCCCTTCTGTCTGCCTACCTCTCAGCAGAATTATCGCTCTAAAAAAAACACACACATATACACACATCAGTCCTGAGCGAAAGCAAGTAGCTGCGAGATGCAAGAGCAAGTGCAGCCGTGGAAATAAACACGGCACAGCTGATTACAAGGGAGCCGGTGACCTGAAGTGCAGACTTTACATGCACTCTAAAGGTAGCTACATGTCCCCTTCAGCAAAACCGCTGCCCACCCCTCCCCACGTGCGCAACACACACACACACGCACACCCGCGCACACACACACTCCCCTGGCTTCATTCAAAGGCAGCCAAGCATGTTGAGAGACGAGGTGGCCCCCCGCCCCCGTCTACAACCACCCACAAGAGAGCAAACAATACGGCAAAAGCGGCCATCAGGGTATACACAGAGTGGGTTTCATCATTAAGTCTTATGTCACCCTGCGAGTGCATTGCAGAGCCCACATGAGGATCCAGGTCTGACTTTTACACAACAAGGCAAAAGCAGGAAGTCAGACCGGGCTGTTGAAGGGTGAGGGGCTGGGCCGGGGGGGGGGGGAGTCACCGAAGCTACTGCCATCAACATGCGCGAGGGAGTTTATTTCACAGACGACAGCGACGCCGTCACGTACAGACCCGACACGGACGACAGGGAAGAGTCCGCTCCCGTCGCGCGCATGGAGAGGGAAGAGGGGCGGAGGGGGGACTTTAATCCGAACACAGAGACGGGTCTGTCTGTCGACGCCAAGTTCAAAAGAAACGGGGAGGAAAGGGAGCGTGTTGGTAGTGTCTGCGTGTGATGAGGGGAGAAGTGAATAAAGGTTGTGTACGTTGGTAGAGCGAACAAAACTTGTGTATTGAGTAAGAGTAGCACTACTTCCAAAATGTTTTTAGTCAAGTGGAAGTAAAAAGTAAATTACTCAAGAATAAGAAAGGGTTTGGTGGAAAGGCTGCTCAAGTGCTGAGTAACTGATCAAAACATCAGCCGCTTTAATATTTCAAAATTACACTGTCAGATGGAGCAAAAATATAGTTATGTGAAAATTTTTGGTATTTTACCATTTAAGACCAATTTCATGTAAATAGCATAGTTACAAAATAACAGAATTAGGCAAGAGAAAAATTATTTTCCAAATAAATTTCTTTCAGTATAAAACTGGAAGTAACAACATTTGTTCTTTCAATATAAAAGCTGTGAATTTTTAGCAAAAACTGCAGGTGTGTGTCTGTGTCCGGGTAAAACAAGCTTGTTCTTCCTTCAGTGAAGTGACTCACAGAGGACAGCGAATCCAGAAATTTTACTCAAGTAAGAGTATCGATACTTCGTAAAAAGAAAATGTACTCAAGTAAAAGTAAAAAGTAGCCATCCAAGATAATTACTAAAGTAAGAGTAACGATAAAAGTAAAAGGACAGTGCAGTAAAAATACTCCGAAGAACATATTTGATCCAAAATGTTACTTAAGTAAATTAGTTGCTATTCAACTCTGGTGTTCACCTCCCCTGAGCAGTTAGGTGAAGAAAAACTGGAGACAATTACTCTTAGAAGTAAAAAATATTATCAGTATTCTGAAAAGAACTCACACCTCTCATACTTAAAACTTTTCCCCAATTGATCATAGTCAAACCCTCCATCCATCCATCCATCCATCCATCCATCCATCCATCCATCCATCATCTATACCGCTTGTCCTTGCAGGGTCACGGACTGGTGCCAGCCTCCTGCGGTCTCTGGGCAAGAGGCGAGGTACACTCTGGACAGGTTGGCTGCATATCACAGGACAACACCGAGACACACAGGACAAACAACCGTGCACACACACTTGAGCCCAAAGGTTTTTAAAGTGACCAACTAACTTACCAGACAGGTTTTTGGACTGTGGTTTAAAACCTGAAGAGAATCGACACTCACACAGGGAGAACTCCCAAACTCCATGCAGCGAGGCAGCAGTGCAGCCATCACATTACACCTACAGACATGAATGTATTTTCTTATGATCTTATGTGCATAATTATGAAGTAGAATTAAAAGGGCATATGGTTTTTAAAATTTGTTTTGATTTTCTCGAGCTAAACCATTCCATTGTGCCTCTGGTTACAAATTTAGGGTCATTGTCCTCTGGGTAGATTATCCTCCACCTGGTCTCAAAGTCTACATTCTGGCCTATGACAAAGGTTTTCTTCCAGGATTGTCCTATGTTTAATGGCGCCTTTTCTTTTCCTGTCAAAAATACAATAAGCATTCCCACTGAAGTCAGAATTCCAATAGCTGAGTAACTCTGAGCTCATTGAAAGTTCCTCCCCACCCCTAGTCCCAGCTCCAGCTCCAGCCCCAGCCCCAGTCCCAGCTCCAGCCCCAGCCCCAGCTCCAGCCCCAGCTCCAGCCCCAGCCTCACCCTCTAATATCAGTATCCAATACGGCTGCAAGAACATAGACATAGAGTTAATGTTGCTGTTAAAGTTCTTACCCTTCGCAGTGTTAAACCGGTGCCATACGCAGTGCTGTAAAATATGTTTTAAACTTTCTGCCACACATAAGGTTTTGCATGCAAGACAAAAAAGTTATGTTTTGGTTTCATTGGCCAGACCACATGTTTCCACATGTTTCCAGTCTGCTCTGCATGACTTTCTTTCTATAGTTACTTTGGTCTAATTACTCTTCCATGAATGCCAGACTTAATCTTTTAGTAATAGCTGTCCTGCCCTGTGGAGCTCCTGCAGAAGTACTTTTTTTTTTTTAGTTGTAATAGTTGTTGCTTATAATCTAAACATACCCACAACCCCATAGATGTGTAGAAAACCCAATATTGTATTCACTTAAGAGTTGCACTATTCTTGCACGTTTTAGCTCAAGTAAAAGTAAAAGAAATTACTCAAAAGTGCTAAAACATCTACTCAAGTACAGAGTAACTGATCATAACACCCAATTTAATATTTTATTTAATCAGACAGAGTTAAAAAAATAAAATGAAACCAATACTTACAGTAGATAATGTGTGTATTTATGTTAAAACAAAGTAACCACTTTTAGCGTTAATGGTCACTGTACTGAATATGATGTAAAGCACTTTGAAATGCCTTGTTGCTGAAATGTGCTATACAAATAAAATTTGATTTGATTTGATTTGATATTCAAATGCCCTCCAAATGTCACATTAGGATCATCAGCAGGTAGGGAAAAATCAGTAAAACAACAAAGTTTGTGTACAAACAAGAAGTCTCACCTCAACATAAGCTGTAGCTGTGTTTCTGCGCCTCATATTTTTGGTAAAAACATGTTTGTTCTTCATTCAGCGGAGTTACTCGTTTCGGGCGGAGTATCCAGAAATGTTACTCATGTAAGAGTGAAAAAGTGAGGTGCAGTGAAACTACTTCTAAAAGTTTTTTTTTTTTTTTTCTAAATAGTTACTCTAGTAAATGTATGTAGTTAGGACCCTATTCAGGATACCTCTGAATTTATTTTGATTTCATTTAGAGTTATCATATAGGATTTGTGAGGGGAGTAAAAGCAAAGGCACACCACAACATTCTGAATTTTTATTTGTAAAACCAAACAAACAAAAATAAAAACTGAATCTGTTCCGATGTTCAAAATAATAAAACACATTCAATTTTGTGGCTGTAACGTGACAGATTCTGAAAAAGGAGGCACGGTAGCAACGCTTCTTACAAGACGCTGTGTTTTTCTAGAAATCAATTAAGGTCTTGAATCCCTTTATTTTGGCGGGGAGCTGAAGACGGTCAGGTGCCTCCCCGTTTATCTGCATGGTTATGTTGTAATTAACACATCGGCCCCAGACGTGCTGACTGTTTGACATTGTGTCTGACATTGAATCTGGTCGTAGACAACCGCTCTGAGGCATGTGATGGGTATGCCGGCGAGAGGCTGGAGTCTAGACTCTGGGCGACACACCATATGATATTGATTATCTTTTGTTTGCCTATCTCTGTAGCTCCTTGCCCTGAAGGACTTAACTCGCGTTATTGTCTGACATGAGGCTCTGTTATTTCAATTCGGCGAGGCTTCACGTGTGTCCATATGAAATCCCGCAAAAAGAGAAAATCACCCATATTCCCCCTGTTTTTTTGTAAAGCTTTACAAAATGAAGTTTTTTAAAGCAACTATTGCCTGCACTGTTTCCGCGTCCATAATTATATATATATAAAAAAAAAAAAACCAACATAAAACCATGCCGAGTGAAGTTTTTCTCTCACCGTCGATTATGCCAGTGCTTTCACATAAAGCGCTAGGGGGATTATTTTTAGTTTTAAAGGCATTGATATGTGGTTCCCTGTCTGCAAGGCCCAAATATTTTTATCAGACACCCTTCATCATGTGTCACACAGCATGTGTGAATGTGGCTGGCATTTTTTTTTTTTTTTTTTTTTTATGAGTCTGTTATGATGAATGCGAGACGGAAGCGTCTCTAAAAGCCGTTCTTTTTAGGTGACCCATTTTCTGTGAAATGCACTTCGATGCGGACTGATAACTAGACGACATCTATTAGGAAGACGTTTCAAGAATGCTTCCACAACTCGAAACCAAGTAGTAACAACTGGAGGGCTGCAGTAAAGTCGGCGACAGGGATTGTTTCTTCTAGATAAATAACAACTTCAAAAGGAAGGGATGTAAAGTGTTGGCGAGGCAGCATATGTACATATGAATTTTCAAGTATTTTTAACAAATTCTCAAATTGATTTCGATCTAGAGCTTTGACTGGTCCATTCTTAGATTTCATTTCGGTTCTGGCCCTGTTGTCCTGGAGGAAGTTGAACTTTCACCCCAGTCTCAAGTCTTTTGCAGCCTAAGGCAGATTTTCTCCCAGGATGACCCTATATTTAGTTCCCTCCTTATTCCCATCAACTTTGTCCCTGCTGATCAAAACATCCCCATAAAATACCACCTAAATGTTGCATTGCATGGATTAAATGTAGTCTAGTTTTAAACCAAACACATGGAGCCGGGATTAGTAGAGCACAAAGAACTTCAAATAAAAGAGGTTCTTTATTCTCAAAAGGAATGATTTTCTCTGAGTTGCAAAAATGAAAAATATGAAGTTCAAGACACGGAGTAAAAATAGTCTTGTTGTTAAGTGAATAATACTAGTGTAAAGCTAACTAGCAGCGGCTTCAGTACAATGGCGCGGTAATAGCACTACTAGCACTCGACAGAGACGTAGCAACGCAGCTTCCTAGAAAACCGAAACAGAAAAAACAGTTCATAACAAACGGCAGTGGCACCTCTAAAAGAGGACAAACATATGAACATGACGTCAGCAACATCACTTCAGCTTCTTCGCACACAAAAAACAATACAGTTCAGACATTCATTACCCAAATCTGGATTCTTCACTCGTGTGGCCCTAAAGTCGTCTTCTCCGATGGGTCAAAAAATGTCTCTTCTCTTCCGTTTTACCAATAAGAGCGCCAGAGTACGTAAACAGGAGCTTTTTTCAACTTCCTGTAATTTTAAACCCCTCTGTTACAACAGCACCACCGGCTGACGAACACAAGAATTACAACCAGCATGTAAAATAAAAGCAAAATTGTATATTTACAGGTACCCATTTTTCACCAGGTTACACATTCTCTGATGTTCAGTTCAGCTCTGGACGATACATTGCAGTCGTGTCTTGTACTTATTTGGATTCAGTTCAATTCAATTTATTTATATAGCACCATTTAACAACAAATGTCGTCTTAAAACCCTTTTCAAAAAAAAAATAAAAAAATAAATCAATTCAGTCATACACACTGAATGGATCCAAGTTACCAAAAAGTACATTTTGCTTAATTAATCAAGTTTAAAAAAGACTGCATTGAGTCGTTGACTCTAATTACTGATGAGGTGAATTCTGAAGGCAACTATTTGAACTGCCTTTTATTTAGGAGTGCCAGGGTACATGGGGTGAATAAGAAAACAAGTAACTAAGTGCAAGCCACATTTTAAAGATTTTTATTATTAAACAATTTTGGGAACCATTTAATTTCCACCCCAAAATGACTGAATACGCTTAAAAGAAACTGTTGAAGCTTGTGGCTGTAGCAAAGAGAATGGCATCTTTCGCAAGACACTGTATGTAGGTAAAATATGGCAAAACAGCCCCACAGGATTAAGCTTTTAAGTTTAGAACTATTTAAAACCGTCATTATTTTTATAGACAGCACAGTTATTGAAAATCAAAAGTTACGCGTCCACAAGCTCCCACTGTTTTTTTTTCCAATACATCCAGCAACTCATTTGTGTGAGAACAAATTGGATTGAAGCTAATTAATAAGAGCTTTCTCCAACTCCCCGTTTACCTAAAGACTAATCTCTGCTTCAGTGTTTTATTATTACTCCCAAACAACACCAGGAACACTCCAGACAAACTACCGTTAACTTAGAAATTGAGCTGACAAATGCAAAACATCTTGAAGCACAAAAGAGAGCTCAACAAAACCCTCAAATTTATGGATTTTTTTTTTTTCCGGACTTATCGGTTTGTGATTCATGATCAAGAGCTGGTGATGGACAATCTGCCCCAGAAATGCAGCCAAAACGAGCTTCACCCAAACTTAATCCCGCAACAGGATTAGAAAACAAGGGAGCGAGTGAGTTATTGGTTGAAGTGGTGTGGTGGGACACGAAATCCCAAACAGGCCACACAACAATCAGCTGGATGAGGAGCAGCTGATTGTTGTGTGGTTAGCTAACACGGTTAGCCTCCAGAAATTGGAAGAGAACTGGAGGATAAATACTTTGCAAACGTAGAAAAATAAAACAATCTGATTTAGGTATTTTGTCAACCCCGTTCAAATAGAAGCCTCAGCTGCCCTGCGTTGATGTAACACAGAGTTAGGTAATGGATTTGATCCAGTTAGGTTAGCTTTATTGATATTTGAGAAATCCTACAGCACTTTGAGGGATTTTGGGTTGTTTTCTGAGATTGCGACTGTGTTGTCTAATGACTGGCCAAACGGGACTGAAGAAAACTGAGGTCATCAGCGGGGCATCCTGGTTACAGGAGCTCCTTTGTTTGTTCATTTGTTTGTGCTGTCTCAACCTTACTGGTTTTCCTTCTTCCAAGGTTTTGCAACAACTTTTGGAAACTTTTTGTATCAAACATGACCCTTTCTGCAGACTCTTTCAAAATCTGAAGGACTGTAGGTGAAGTTCCATCTAAAAAAATGTTTTTTAAAATCTGCTCACACCCACTCATCAAAACCCTCTCCTCACATATGCTCGTACACTCACCAGAGGTCCCACCTCCACAAATATTCCCACCATTGTTCTTGTTAAAACGTTAAAATATATATTTTTTGCCTACTCATATTCTGTGCAGCATTTGTATTAGTTCAATGTACAATTGCTTGTAAATGCAATAGTGCCATACTGTTTCTCACATTTCAGCGACAATCTTTAATGTGTTTTATTGGGATTTTCTATGAGACATACTAAAGTCCAGACTGCACCAGGTCCAGACCGACTGACAAGTTAATCTAACGCCAAGTCAAGGTTGGGAAAATGTGTTAGCATTAACCTGATCTAACAAATCAAGGCTTTTAAAACCATCTAAGTATTAGTACAAGTTGAGATCTATCTTGATTACTGCTAATCTTTGTCTCACCTATTCAGCTAAGAATTAGTTCTCCTTATGACAACCACTGGGGGAGAGGGAGGATTTCAGTGCAGAGGGCTTTTCGCAAAAGAGTGAAGAGCCTAATGTCTGAAATAGGAAAAAGACTTTTATGAAAGTTTTGCCCACATACAGGTAGTTAGAACCAAAAAGTGCTGATGCTGTGAGCCGAGTCATCAACAAGTCATATCAAAACAGAAATGACCGGACCTATTGTTAGCCTGCCACTTCTGATTACTCATTCCTCAGCAAAGATCCTTAACAAATCGAGATTTGTGGGTTAACTGAAGACTTGTTGTACCTTTCTGAGTCAGATAGGTCTTTAGACATAAAGGTCAGAGGTACAGATCTTTCAGATGTAGCTTTTTTTGGGGTTGAAACTTGGAAGAGTGTTCAGAACTTTTGTGGAAATAAAATCATTAAATAAATATCCTGCCCCCCTCCCACCTCCCCCAAAAAAACCCATCCTTAACATCATTTTTAATTGCAAGATTCTCAAACTGTTGTAATCCCATAGATACCCATCAAATGCCAAGTAAATTTTTAACTTTTATCCAAGTTAACTCAGCTAAATATTGGACAGCGTTAATGCTAATGGTCTGTATATCAGTCTGTATATCTGTATATCTGTTGTCAAGTATATCAGATTGTTGAACGGCCGAAATTGTGAGGATGAACTTAGGGCTTGGCAGGTGATTGGGTCTACCAGCCATTTGCACTTTGGGCTGATACATTTTTTTTTCCCCGTTAACAAACCAGACCTTCAATGTCTCATCCGTACATCAGGGTGGCTGCCCATGTCCACTGCTAAGCCGAGGACACTGACCGGAATATCAAAGGATAAAGTGTGGCGCAGAAAAGTGACACACATATCTGCTGCGACTTTGGAAAAAGAAAGAGTCGACGACATCAAAAGTAGTAACATTTGCAAAACAGCGAGAGAGGCAGTGGCGGTGTGACTAAACATTTTAGTCAGCATTAATGTTAAGGCAAATTTCTAACTTTGCTGTCGTTGTCGGTGAAGACGTGCAAAATTTAAGCTACAACATTAAATGTAGTGTGGCAGGGAAGTGATTGTTAAAAACAAGCTGAGAAGACACAGGCCAAACACAAAGTTGTATGCTTCAACCCTGTAAGAACCAGCTAAATTTATACTGTTAGTTTTTCTCAAAAACAATTTTACGCCTTTTAATTGAATACTTGTAAATGTAAGTGAATATCTCGCTAAGTGAAGATTGTAGTTGTAGTCGTGCTAAGCTTGCAGCATCTCACAATGTTTCTAGGGCTGAAATGGTTCCCTCAGCAGTATTGGATACACCAAACAAGGTCAAAACTCCTATTTTACTGCATGTCCTACAGTCATAATCAATAACTTTGAATATTTTTGACAAGTTGATGTATTTCGGTAGCTTAATTCACTAAGTCAAACACATTACATAGATTGATAGGGCTTACCTTTATTTCTGCAAACTACGATTATTTAGATAATTAGAACATTACATAAGACCAACAGTTTTTAATGTGGAAATGCAAGCTTAATAGCTGCTGAGTGGTCTTTATTTAGTTTGACAACGAGGCTTATTGGAACCCATATTCTAATGTATTCAATATCTCTGTCTCCTACCTAAAGACCCTTTCAAAAAAAAAAAAAAAAACATTTTAAGAAAAGGCAAAACATAAGAGCCATCCAGGCTACTGTTCATATTAAGTTCAAGTTGAGAATCTGCAAAATGAACCTAATTTACTTTCTGTTTTCAGTTCAGTAACGTTACTTTAAGTTTGTCCGTTTTTATCCACCTGCTTTTGAATAGCTCCTTTTTGTCCCCAGATGTATTTTTCTTAGCTTATTTTGACTGACAAATTTTACTCTATCCAAAATAAATGTGCTTTTAAGTAACAACTTCATCCACGCTGCGTGTATTTTGTACTTTTGTGTCTCTGCACAAGTCAATTTGCCTGCTTTGTTCTCGTCGTCCATGTTTGCGTGTAACACAAAGCTACTGCGCATTAATCCGACATCACCAAACTTTACAAAGGCTTATTTTGACACAAACGCTTTTGTGTCGCCCTACACTTATCATGATCTTGCTAATTATATCCAGTGTGTGTAGGTGTGTGTGCGTGTGTGTGTGTGGGTGTGTGTGTGTGTGTGTGTTTGACTTTCCTACGTGTGCCGCAGACAGCTGTTGTTTGTGCTGCCTCCAAGCGCTGTAGCTGACTTTGTAATTAGTCCTTTCTAGTTTTACTTTACTGAAGCGAAGAGTGGAGAAGGAGCTCCTACACAGAGAAAAAGAAAAAAAAAAAAAGAAAAACAACAGAACCATCGGCAACATCCAGCTTCACATCACCTCTCACCCCTCCCACCCAATCTTCTCTGCAAAACACAGACCCTGGGTCAGCTCTCGCGGCCGGCGACAGGAGCTCACGTCCAGCACATCCGACGCTCACGCACGTCAGCCGCGAGGAGAGAGGGAATTAAACGTGGAGCGCCTTTGAGACTGATCTCATCAAAACGTCGTCTTTCTAAATGGCACACAACCTGCTTTTGCTGAGAAACCTGTTGCCAGCTGCGGGGAACTTGTCAACAACTTCACTGAAACCACAGTGACATTGAAACCAATGGCGTGTTTTTTGCATTAGCTCAAAGATTTACACGAGGAGAGTGGAAGTTGAGAAAATAGGACGAATCATGTAGGAAAGTGAGAGAGGAAATAATGGCAAAGCATACTCTTTTTTTTTTTTTTTTTAAACACAGAGGGGGGATGGGTAGTTTTTACATTGTCCCTCCTCCCTCTTCCTCTATCTTTTCTTTTTTTTTTCTTTCTTCCCTCTCATCTTTGTTCAAGGGCTGCCTGGCTCGAACAAGCCGCCTATGAACGCTGAACTGTAAGAAATGAGTCAGAGTGGTGAGAAAAAAAAAATAAAGTCAGCGCACCATAGATACAGTATTATTGCATGGTTGTGGTATGACTGTCAAAGTGTGTCTGTGTGTGTACATGGGGAGGAGTGGGTGTGGTTTCAGGGGAATTAAGGTAACATGAATGTAATAAATACAAAAAAAAAAAGCTAGTTTTCTTTCAATTTCCCAGATCTGTCACATTCATACTTACATTATTTCAATCAATATCAAAAGAATGAATGTGGTTTCAAAACTAAACTTGTTATAATTGTCACACTGTTTCTATGGTTTCAAGTCAATGAGATGCAAGAGAAAGTTGACCGAAGCTGTCCCTGGTGTTATGGAATGTAAAGCAATGTAGCACTGTCCCCTTCCCCACCTGTTGCTGAAGGTGGAGGTCGGTCAGCTGACTAAAAAAACAGATACTTTACACGTTTCTACCACGCAGTGTAAAGATTAATTTACGTTTTCTTTGGAAACGTTACTGTACTTAACATTTTGCAAGCATTAACAGCTTGTTTGTTAGGCAGCTGACTGCAGGTTGGCTATTCAAGCTTGACTGATTAATCCACTATTTATTTATTAACTTATTAATAATTATACTCTAAATCAACCATTTGAATTTCTGTCTTACACTTCAAACCACTTCAGACAGAATAGCCAAAAAGGTCTAATTATCTGCACACATGAAAAACTACTACAAAGTCCTGGAACTGACTTGCATGTTTACCAAAGCTGTATTCCAGGGTTCTGTTTTTATTTTATTTTATTACATCTTTTCTATACAATCTTTAGATTGTAAATCTTTAGCAGAAATTGTGTACGACCTGTATGTTTGATTTGAGTGCTGAGTCGATTTTGAAGTTGCTTTTAAATTTTTTGTGGATTCTTGAATTTTTTGTTTTTCTCACAGCTGTTTTCCATCTGTCTGATCATCCACCTATTTTCATTCCAGTAATCCTCGTCTTCAGTTCGGTCAATGTCTTGTCCTAGTCTCCTGTTCTAACTTTCTTCTGTTTTCCAGTTATTTTTGAAAGCCTTTTTTTCCACCCTTTATTCTGCCCACATTGTGCCTGTATTGGATGCCTCACCACTTCCACACATGAAGGTGGTGAGGTACTTTATGAGGTAACTTAACTTATTTCCAAATTTCGGTGTAAATGACCATAATTTTAGAACAACGATTTTATTTACATGATGTCATTTCCTTCCCTGACTTCTAAACAGTAAGCTACTTACGCATGTGTCGCCATTTTCTTATTGTTTTTGGTGTATTTCGGTGACTATTTAACATGTCGTTATGGCATTTTTTTACTCTTTCTTTTTTTCTAGAAATCATCCCTCACTTATACAAAGCTTTTTTTGGAACAATAAATATAAAAAGTTTCTTTTCAAAAAAACAAGGACGGCCTTACACGCTTAAATTGTGTTCCCATTGCTGTGATTCATTTGCCTCTGAAGTTAGAGCGAGTAATAAGGTTACTCGCTGGTTGAGGACGTTATAGTTGTAAGTCTGAAAACAGCCGGATTTGTCATTTGTTTTGGTGCTAATTATAAATAGCAGCATGCATAACATACACTTAAACAGCATATTTTCTACATTTTATGCATGTCAACACAAGAAGACCACATTCACATATATATGTGCACTGTGTGCGCCAGTGGTTCAATCAGTCATAAATGCCAATAAATAGTATATCTGAAATGAAACTCATGGCTGCTCGGTCAGCTCCGACTTTCCCGGTCAGACTTCAGGGGATGTTGTTATTGTCTTCTTACTTGTGAACTTGGAAAATGTGACTTCTTGGTGAAAAGAACATGCACCGGACCCCTCATGTGGTCATTTGCATGTATGGAAGAGATTTGTGGGGGTAGGGCACCAAACCTGGCTCATGCCCAGGGGCCCAGATCCTCATAAATCCAGCCCTGCTGACATCTATGTATGAAAATCAACTTATGGCTAGCTAATTACGCTACAGATAAATGTAATGATCAACAGCAGAAGAAATAACTGTTGCTCGTCTGTTTTAAATAAAAGCTCTTGTATTTATCTTAAAAAATTTACAGATCTCTGTTGCTTTCCTTTGTTACTCTATAATTATTTTTTTTATTTTTCACCAGCTCCCCACTCCCCGACCTGATCCGGTGAATAAAAAGGGAAACTCTCAAGAAAACATTTGTCATCTCCCTCATCATCTCCCTTTTCCTCTCCTCCTTCATCACCGCCACGGCTCTGCTGTGTGTCTCTCTGTTTAATGACTGCTGATGACACGCAAACACAATTTCCAACTCCATCTATATGCTGTGAGTAGGCAGAGTGACACACAAAGCTTCTCTCTGAGAGAAAAAAAAAAAAAAGCCTCTCCCTCACAAAGCCCTCATGCCTCTCATTTGTAAATCACTTAAAAGCATGACAAATGTGCATTGGAAGTTTCAGAGCGTCCCTGCCGAAAGCATTCGCTGGTCTCATTCACACCCACGGCTCTGACACACAACAGCATTGTGCTTTCCAAACATATAGCTGGGTGCCATTGTGGCCTAAAACTGTTAGGGGCTTAGAAATGCGGGGGAATTATTTACTGTAGTAAAAAAAAAAAAAAAAATGCGTGCATGAACTTTATCTTTGTTTGCGAAGAGTAATGAGATATGCGAAGGGAAAATAATGGAAGAAGGTCAGCGGCGTTTGCCTGATTGCATTTGCTGTGGCTAGTTCCTGAACAGAAAGCAGTTTTTGTAGTTGCGAAATGATTGGTGTGCGGAGAGAACGAAAAACGTCGGATTCCAAAAAAACAAAAAAACCCCACAAATAAACAAAGGAGTCTTGTCCCACAACGCTAATCCCACAGGAACATTTCAAGCATAGACTGAGAATCACTGTGTGTTTCAATCATGTGATGGGCCATCAAGCACAGGGTTTACGGCTTTTTTTGTGTGTGTGTTTGTGTGGCTGTTCCTGAACACGATCCAAGCTGATGTTCTGCTGATGTTCAGTTGCGAAATATAAATCAACTACATTTGAACAGATTGATGGATTACTTGCAAAAAAAGAAGTTCAGATTACATAATTTACACATTAAGCAATGCACAGTAAGCCCAACAGAGAATAAACCTTCATAGAGGCAAATAAGGTGGTGAACAAAGACATCTGGAATGACGTACACCACTGACATGTTTCACACATTTACACCGTCAGGGATGCCACAACGGTCATTTTTACAACTTAAGCTCTGACTAAATCGTAATGCGTGTATGGCAGGACAACAGATCGGCTCTTTCATGCAAATCGTGAGGAAGGAGGAACATAACTTGGATCAGAAGACTGGAAATGGGTCAGTGACAGGACAGTTGCGAAATAGAAATCAACTACATTTAAACAGATTGCCGGATTACTTACAGTATCTCTGCAACGCAAACAAATGAATCCAATATAAAAGTCATATTCTAAAACACGAGAATGTGTGTACAGAGTAGATTTACACGTATTATATTTATTGGTACTTTATGTACAAAAAAAACATCTAAAAGATCATGAAAAAGATACTTTTGATGTTAAATGTTTGCAAAAGTCAGGTAAGTTTTATGTTTTTGACAGCTGACTTATTTCCAAATTTTAAAAAATATATCAATATTTTACACAATATAAATTCAGACTAAGGTGAGTAGATCTGTTCTCCTTGAAAAGACGCACCACAATAAATTTACCTCTATGATTCTATGTATATTGACTACTGTCCAATGATACAAAAAGTGGGCCGAATTGCATTAATCAACTGATTATTCATGAAAAAAAAATTACATGTGATAAAATCAAAGGCACATGTATCACTGTGCTAACTGTAAACACGTTGACTGGGCGTGTTGCTCATAGTGTCCAACCCTGTCACGAACCACAAGCAGCTAATCCTACTGGTTTTCTAACCTGTGACTAGAACATTATTATTCCTTTGTTCTGCTTGTTTATGACACGGCACCTTCACCACATCTTGATGTTTCCTGGAAAGTCAGATGTTTCTTACCAGGCAAGTTACTAAAAGCAGCCTAGTCATAACTACAGTGACATCCAGGGTTTTTTCTTCTTTTTTTTTTTCCACACTCTACATTTTAAATTTAAGAGTTGACAAGTTTTACCGCACCACTCTTTCAGTTCTTCTAAACATATTAAGTCACACTATAAGAGATCGGTATGAATGCAGGAATCAGGAACCTACTGGGCAACATCGCAGAATAAGCATTCCAAATCTGTGTCAACGTGTTGACTGTTGGCCTCGAGCCATCGTCACTTAAACTGTATGTCTACCGGTTGGACGACGTGTCAATTCCATGGTACTCCCAAACTGTTCATAATTTCTAAATTTTATTTACAACCATAATCCTCAATGTACTGAAGAGGGATTTCAAGCGATGGACAAACACAAACCGGAGTATAATTGTAAAGTTGAAAGACAAGGGTACATGAGTTTTAACATTTTTACATATAAACTCAGTACAATAGGTCATGGAGTGTTGTTCAACTGGTCATTCGAACATGGAAAGAAAATTACATGACCATTCCCTTAAACACTCTGTTTTCATTTTTAAGTGTCACCAAAATAGTCAATTGGATTTAGATCTGGACTTTGGGCCATTTGGTGGTACTGATGGAAGGTGAGCCTCCTTCCAAGTCTCAAGTCTTCTACAGCTTCCGCCTTTGTTTCTAAGATTGTCCTTTAATCACCTTCATCCACCTTCACATCAACTCTTACTTCCTGTCCCTGCTGACTAAATGCATCATGATGCCAGGCACATGTTCAAGATGGGGATGTTGCCTTCAGATTAAGGTGAAGAGTTCTTAAGTCTGATTTTGAAACTAAGTCTAAGATTGGCTGGCCTTGACCCAAATGTCACCATTTGGCTTGTCAAAAGTCGCAAGCTATAACACTGTATGTCAGTTTTAAAAATTATCCCGGAACCAACACCATTGTTCCATTTCTACAAGTAGTCAAAGAAAACAAAAGTGGTTCTGTCATGTGCGCACTTACACTACACACACAAGGCTTGTTTCTTTGTAACCAACGGAGGGGCAACAATCCTTGACAAATTTAATCAGCTCATAACATATGATTAGAACATATCTTGCGGTTTGAGAACAATGCCAGCTGTCAACAGTCCTTGGCTATATGACCGTCGGCCCACAGACTAGACAGCTATTGTGATACTAGCTAGTGGCAAATCTTGTCACAGACATAAAGACCCACTGTCATAAACTACAAATGACCGAGTACATCCTGACACAAACTCAGCAAACTCTGAAATGACAAGAGGCCCCGTCTTACCCAACAAATGTGCTGCTGCTAAGCAATTGTTGCCACCTTAATATAGAAACCCTGACAAAAGTTTAACACCCTCTCCACGGAGGAATCACGTTGTAGTGCCGCTGTTGGCAACTCCCCCAGCACATCTATTGCTTATGAGGTGTGCGCCTTATTCTCATGAGCCACTGGAGTGTGAAGTCGCTTTCACATCACCTTTTTGGTGTTGTCTCAGACTTAATGTTACATTTTTCTTTCTTTCTTTTTTTTTGTTTTTACACAGGATATCAATGGTTTTTGTGTTCACGATGTGTGACAATGTCAGTGGGTGCAGCATGAAAACCGACACGAGTAAGACGATTGAGCTGTACGTCTGCTTGGAGAGGAAAGAGAGCTCTTTTCACGTCGCACCTGACAATTTCAATGGATCCGGGCCCCCCCTCATATCTTCATGATTCACTCGCAAATATCCCTCGATGAAAAATTAATGAGGTATACTTTGTCAAGGAATAAATAATTTAACCGTGCACGGGGTCTCAACACCTCCATTAAGCGTCTGGTCACTCCCTGGAGCGTTGTGGAAGACTTATCAATTCCACTTCCCCGCGGCACACGTCGCAGGAGCATTTCGCAAGCACATCAAAGTTTGCAGCTCCCTTTCTCTCGGCTCTTATTGTCGAAACGCAACACGCGCAAATGCACACGAGCGCACCTCTGCTCTGCAGCTCTCCGCCGCACTTGTGTCTTTGTGCGAGACCCCTGCCTCGTCCCTATTGTCATGTTAATTATCTGTTTGCTCTGTTTTGCAGGAGCTCGCCATCCATCAAAGCGTCTCCCTGCTTTTCATCTCGCACAGAGCATCTCTACCTGTAATTAGGTTTTGGCGTGTAAGGGAGAAGATGGATTTTGTTAGCGCCACGCGGAGGGAAGGGGAAGACATTAGGTAGCCTCTGAGGCTGTTCTGGGACCAGCCTTTAATGGTGTCTAATTGATGCGGGCTGTCACAGGGCCCTGGGTTTGGTGCTGTGGGAAGCTGAACATCCTTATGTTCTTCCCACGGAGCGCTCTAACTTTTGCAGAGTCATAACGTCGGTTGTGTTCATACAGGTGGCCACGTGTGTCCGCATAGGCAAATGTAACTGAAATGCTTTTACTGCACAGGAACTGGGGGATGGGATTCTGTTCGTTTGTTTTTTTGTCTACATGAGCTCTGAAGACAGGAAATCACAGTGCTTGTCAGAATTATTCAACATCCCGATGTCACGAACTTGACACAGATCATGCCTTTCGTGCGTCGCCTACTGAGCCTCATTGAAGTTATTGACACTAATAGCTCTATTAGTAGTTTAAGACAACTCAAGTCACATGGGACGAGGCTCCTGGCTGTTTAAATCTGCCTGATCACGTCTGCACAGAGTGAGGTAAAACCCTCGGATCTTAGAAGAATCGCAATTAGCTGATGAAGTGTGTCCTGATGCACTCGTTAAGAAGGAAGAGCTATAGGGTAGAGTCTAAAACTATTTTGACTTTTAAAAGGGTGGTGGAATAAGAGCTCAGAGGTGATGATTGATGAAAAATGTTACAAAGACTTTTAAGAGGTAGAGCTACAATGTAACACTTGGTAAAACTCTTCTTCTTCCAACTGTTGAATATGGGAAGATTTAATCTGCAGTGAAATAGCTGTGTTTCTCAATTGTCCGTTCAGATTGTAACTACAAAAATGGAAACATGGTAAGTTTGAAAAAACTCATTTTTTTAATAAGGATTTTTAGGATGAGGTGTTTTTTTTTTTTTTTTGGCTGTCTCGTATTTCGCCAAAACTGCGATGGGAACCCTTATAATGCATCACATAAGTCATGTGATCAACAGCCGGATGTTACGGCCGGCGGAAAAGACGAAGAAGACGACAGGAAGAGGTAGGAGGATGTTTTTTAATGACTCATCATGTGAACAAATTTATTCACGTGGGATTTTAATTGCGTGACTTATGTCATAAAAACTACATAATTACAAAATAGTCTTCTTTTAACATTTACAATGCCTACATAGTTTTGCGCTCATTTGTAGTGGAAATGTGTCTAATCCCGGTTTAGCTAGATTTCTGCTACAAATTAAAAGAAGTGCAATGAATGCTCTGAGCTTAAAGCGAATGTAAAAAAAAAAATAAAAAAATTTTAAAAAATCAAACGGATTACCTTCTAAATTCACTCAGGACATCTGGCGCCCAAATATAATCAACGCTTTGGAATACCACTGTCTGGGAAACATTTCAACAAACCATATGACTGCTGCTTTGTAGGAGCTATTGCTGATATTTTGAAAGAGCCTCTCTTCAATAATTAGTTCTATTCATATGGGAGGATAGAGATGAGTCGAAGGAGATTAATAGAGCAACAATTTTTAAGTGCCCTGACAAATTATGTCCTTACTAGAATAAAGTCATAATATGATGACTTTATTCTCGTAACATTATGACTTTATTCATGTACGAGTTTATTCTCATATTATCGTGACTTTAATCTCGTAATTTTATGTAATACTTTGCCGTACAAGCTAATATTGAGTCAATCAAGAATATATATTTTTTAATTGTTCCCACTAGTTATCATATGCTGTGTGTAAATCGGTAACGCACAACAGGAATCCGAGACATCTCCATCAGCTGAAGGGGAAAATAAAATGCGAAGCAAGCTGGAGGGTAATACAACTGACAACCGAAGTGCCACGTTTACGCCATTAACACTCCTCTGTCTCTCTCTGCTGTGGTGCCGGAGTGCAGTGCTATAATTACAGGCAACACAAATGACAATTTTGTAATGTATGATATGCCAATGTGTCAAAACAGGTTTCATGCTTTTCAGATGTTCCTGAACGCTCAAATGCTTTGCATGCATAACCGGAATATAATAATTTCCAAGTAAAGCCACAGAATAAAAGTTTATTACGTGAACTGAACCACCACATATGGTGTGTCTTATGAGAATATAGGCTAGTCATAATGTATTCTGTTGTAATTATTTATTATGTGATGGATAATTGAAAATGACTTGCAGGCTAAGCCTCCCACCCCCACCTCCCACTACATGCAAATATATTTTATCTTCATGTTTGCTGTGTTTATAATACCTTCTGGTATCCAGGGAGTATTTCTTTGGCTGTGCCGCGTGTCTGTGTATATGACTGTATTGCTGTAACTCTCCAACTGTGATTTCGCCGTTTCTTTCATTTCGCGCCAGTCTTTCAAATGATTTTTAGATTTCTCCCTGACCAGACTCGTCGCAGCGCAGGCCATGTAAGAAAGAGGCACAATTATAAGACGATGGGGACGTCCAAGCCGCACCGCTGACCTTCAGCTTGAAATGTAAAGTGTCTGATGCCTCTGGTCTGTTTGGAGGGGCCTTTTCTCTCTTCCGAAGATGGACAGCCATGCATTATTGATTACAAAACACTCCTGCAATGCTATTTCATCGTTCAAACCTCGCATGAGAACTGAGCTTTATTTTAAAGTAGTTTAGTTTTTTTTTTTGTGCGTGCTCTTGCATGCATCCTTTTTAGTGTTATTACTGTTTTTTTGTTTGTTATACCGAAGCCCTTCCTCCTCCTCCTCTAGCGCCGTCACTCTTTTCACCATCTTTACCGCTCCATGTGGGATGCGGATAAGCAGGTGGCATCTACTTTACTTTCTCCTCTCTGAAGCTGATATAATACACCCCCAAGCTTACACAAGACAATAGTTGCAGGTATGCAAACAGAAGTCACTCTACAGACAGCGGACAGGTGAGTTGTATTTGTGAGGATTTATTAATTAACGTATACAGAGGTCTCAGTCGGTCCAAAATATTACTAAAACTCTTCCCCAAAAATACGTGAAAAAGTAAAAGTGATTTGGCTTTCCAATTATCTCTGTGCACAATAATTGGGTTTCAGCCTTCTGCACCTTGAGCATGTCTCCGAGTGCTGAACTGCTTGTACTTCTGGGCACTCCAGGCGAGTTACAGTTCTACATTATTGCAGCACAGAGGCAGGAATGGTACCCGGTAGCTTTTTTCGAAGACGCCTCTTGCAGACTGTTTGCAAAAAAAAAAAAAACATTTGTTGCTTGTGTGATCACGAGCCAATATCTTTGCAGCAGCCCCCCCAATTCTTGATTCATTCAGTGCAGCCTCGACTGGTGATTTTCAATTTTTTTGTTTTCTCTTTGATGCAGATCATGATGATCACCATAGTCATCAGAGTCACCGTGAAAAATAAAACGCATACAAACATTAAAATCCAAAACATGGGCATACAGTGTGAGCAACGAAACAAAATGTACCTCGCTGCTTTCACAGGGGAACGCTAAGCATTTGTTTGTTTCTTTATTCGCCAAACATTTGAATTTCGCTGACTGTTGTTTTCCAGCCATTCGCAGCACAACTGATAGTTGCCAGCTTTGATAAGGCCTGCCCTCATTGGCTACGACACCCGGCGAGCTACGGAACAGACATTGAAAACTTACATATACATGAATAACAAAACTAAATATATACAACCAATAGTGATAATCAAAACAAACAAACGTCTATAAACAATCTTCAAAATTTGGAAATTCATTTCCAATCATTCATTTCAACTCAATTACAAAATTCAGTTGAAATAATTTACAATTTTGAATAATTTTCACAATTTCTTTTAAACAATTCACTATTCATTACAATCTTGGCAAATTGATCTCTCTGAGAAACTTTCAACTTTTTAGAGTAGCTTAAATCTCTTTTTGGCCTATTTTTGACCAAGCTTTCAAATATTTAGGTATATCTTGATAGAGTGTGTTGACTCTACGTTGTTACACAAATACACAAAATCTGATACCCATCAATCCCATAAGCCTTCAGCCTGGAGTTGGAAAATTTGCAGAAACATTTTATGCTCACATACTTAATAACAGTGCACACGGTGTAGTAATCACACTAATGGCGACCTCTCAAACTGCACTCATTGAAAAATATGCGTAAGCATCCACACTGCTTGAACTTTTCCACATTTTGTCAATCGACAGGAACAAATCTCTGTATCTTGTTGGGATGTTATGTGACAGACCAGTGGAAAATAGAGACTAGCAATTAAGTGGATAAGAAATTGTGGGCTTCTAATTTCTTTAACAGTTTCTGTACTAAGACACCACCACAACCTTCGGTAAAGATCTGAAAATTGCTCTCCATCCAATTAAGCAGTCAAACTGGTTAATTGTGGTTGCGTAAAAATCACAATGAAATGCAGTGAAGTTCTTGGTTGTATTCTGACATAATGTTAAAAAGGCTTAAGGGCATGTCTACTTCTTCAAGTGTCTTTTTGTGGCTCAGAGGCCACTAAATAAGTAGGGAAACACATCATGAATAAGAGTTCTTGAATTTAAATCAACTGAACACAAACTAAGGTAAAAATCAAAGTTTCTCACAAGGCGGTGTGAAAATCAGTGGTGTGTGGTGTGGATGGGTGGAGGATCCATGTGGTAAATGTTAAAATCCGCAGTCAAGATAATCTACAAGGCAAGTGTGGAGGAGAGCAGAAACAGGTTAGTTGAATTGTTTTTATTGTTTGGAAGTCTTTAGGTCTCCCATATCAGTGATCAAGCCACAAGGCGCTTGGCATTGTATACGTCGGGATACCACTGAAATGTTTATTTGCCAAACCTCAGATAAAAGTCACATCTTATTCCAAAGGCCTCATCCATATGTAAATTCTTGCATATTTATCACTGTATTCAAAATAAATTCTCTACCAACAAGGCTCAGAATTGTGTCATCTTGGTAGCATACACTAAGTGATAAGCCTTGCCTTCTCGGTCCCCTGTGAGCAGGAAGAATCGTCATGGTGACCACGGCTGTCAGATGGCGTTACCATGATGCCGAAGAATGATCAGCTTCATGGATCCCGACAGCGCTCCCTGACAGCACGGGGTGGGGGGACACCGGGCCACACCTGGGAGGAGACATGCTGGCAGAATGTGAAATGTTATTGAACAAGGTCGTTCTGAGGGTCACGTCAAGATCTGTCCGCTCCCGTCTCATCCATCACCGAGGACCACTCAGCCACATTCTGGAATAAATATTTACATACGATGCATACAAAGAAGAGCTGCGTTTATGTTTTCCCTTTGTCTGACATTAAGTTACGCTAAACCTTTTCCTGTTTTAGGTCAGATAGGATTTGCTAAATTATTTGAATTTGCTAAGTTTTAGAATAATGAGACATTTTTCCATCCATCCATCCATTTTCTGTTCACCCATGTCCCTTAATGGGGTTTGGAGGGTTGCTGGTGCCTATCTCCAGCTACGTTCCGGGTGAGAGGCGGGGTACACCCTGGACAGGTCACCAGTCTGTCGCAAATGAGACATTTTTTTCCCACAATTTAAGAAGTTCTCTAGAATTTGGTGGAATTTCCTTTTACACTGCATGATTTAAGTCAAATGCGTCGGTCTTGCACCGCCGGGTTCTCACTACAGTTTGCTGGAATTTTGGTCCATTCCTCCTGACAGAAGTGGTGTTGTGGGTCGCCTTGCTCGCCTACAACTTTTCAGCTCTGCCCACAAACTCACTCAAAGAGATCAAGTCTTTGAGGTGGCTACTCCGAGACACTGACTTTTTGTATCTAAGCCAACCGTAAAGTGACTCCTTTCAATCTACTCTTAAGCTCAATATCCATTTGGAAGATCCACTTGTTCCAAAGGAATATTTCCACATGATGTTCTTGATGCAACTGTTGTAAGTGAATATTTTAGTAATCAAGTAATCTATTGATTATTCTTACGATTAATTGAGTAATCGGATGAAATAAATGTATAAAATAAAATATTTGTTTTTCCTCATGGAGTTACCTTGTAGTACAGGTTAACTGAGGGTAACTAGTTTCACTAGCTGCACTTCCATTGACTATTTCATTGCGCAATTTGACATTGCGCAATGTCAAAAAGAAATTATACAGTGAGCTCTCTACCTTATGATTTAATAAATTACATGAATCAACCCCGTTTTTAATTCGTTTTGACCTGGATGTTGTTTGCAATCACAAAACCAAATGAGGGACTCTGTCATGTTTCATTCATTCTTTTTGTCTGAGGCTTGTGGGGACTTTTCCAATTCCTCAGAATAAGTCTTCTAGCCATGATACATCCAACCACTACAGACCTTTGCCAACAACAACAACAAAAAACTTTCTAAAATTCCACTAACAAATGTAATTTAATCAGAAGCTTACAAAGCTTACAAATATCACCATCTGGTCTTTCTTAGATGGTTTAAAGGCATAGTTTGCTTTATGTAAACTTCAAAGATTGAAGAAGGTAATAAAGGATTTGCTCTCTCGATATTGCAGCATTTGGGGAAAAAGAATTACTTTTGACACAGACCAAATAAAGGAACAGCTTAGTCTGATGTAATGTGACAAATAAAAAGATCATGCATTCTTTTTGCAATTGAAATTTATGTAAATATCAGGTTTCAGTCATAGAAACATGGTCTGGATTTTAGAAAATGATTACATTATTGTTGACAAATCTGAAAAAAAAAAAAAAGAAACAGTAAGGTGATCTTTCAGACAGGTAATGTTTCTTTGAACAGTCTAATGTCACCAAGGTACGAAATCAGGTGATAAATCTTTAATTGTGTTGGCCTTTTTCACAGGATACCTCATCTGCAAAGTGCTGCAAACCAGCACCCCATTTCTAAGTCTGACTCACGTCTAGCACCGGCCTTGTGGAAAAGACCCGACCGGTATCACTGATGTCAGGGCCAGCTGGTGATGCTCGTTAACATGAATGACAAGACGAGCAGAGGGACAGGGGCAACAGCTTGCTCGCTTGCTTCTTTCTCTCTCTCTGCGTGTTTTTCCCAACATGAGACATCAACACATCTCTAGTTCCTGCCGGCCCCACTCCCAGAGCTCATGACAATTGCAATGATTGATCTCCCTCCTCTTGACTGCGGTGCAGAGGGAAGAAAAGAACACCACAGCGCCAAAAGAAAAGGGAAAGGGAGGAAAGAGGGGTGTGAGAAGTCCCCACAAGGTCAGATGGGATGTCCATTCCTTTTGTTTTGGGGAGGGCAGATTGGTGGGCGCGCACAGCCGTGGAGGGGCGCTTTTGAATAACCAGCGGCCCAGCCAGAGGAACTGATGTGCTCCCAAAATGACCGTGCTCTGCGGCTGGTTTACTTATTCACGAAGAGTGAAGCAGCTGACTTTACCTGTTTGGAAAATGAAGAAAAACACAGGCGAGAGTCACCTGTTGGGTCTTATCTCAGAGGAAAATGTTGCTGAGACAATCAGGCTCTAACAATGTGATTTATGTCCCGCAACATCCACATCCACACAACAGATGGGCGTCTATTTATGGCCATGATAGCATGCTCAAGTTGCATTATTGTGTGGCTAAGCATTTTTTTTTTATCTGCTCTTGCAATATAGGCTCATCTCTGACTGGCTGTTTCTTAGACATATTGCTAAAATCTAAGAAGGGAGCCTCAGTTTGAAAACCAGATCTGTAGAACCTCTGAAGTTTTGAAATCTATTATTTCTCAATCAATGTCAAGAGAGTTAAGACCGAGGTGGAGATTCCATTTCCAGCAGAACATCCAACCCTACTATACAGACTGAGCTACGATGGACTGGTTTCAGTTCATGCACATTATGTGTTTAATTGACTAGCAGAGTCAAAGCCTAGAACTAAATTCAAATGTGGCAAGGTTTGAAAATTAATATTTAGAGATGGTAGTCAGTTTGCTCGAGCTGTTTTACAAAGGAAAAAGCCATAGCGAGATAGGCTGGCAAGTGGTGCAGTTGTTGGTACGTTTTGCTGCTTTTTGCATAATCAACTTGTGCATCTGCAGGTTGTCTTCGGCTATTCTGGCTTCTTCCCACAGTCCGTGCAGGTTTTGGACTGTGGGAAGAAGCCAAAATAGAAGAAGATGAAGCCTTCTGTCACCTGAAGGACTTTTCCAGGATTAGAGGACTGATGTCTCAGCAAGATCTAGAGAAACTCATCCATGCGTTTATCTTTAGTCGCATCGATTACTGCAACAGCGTCTTCACAGGTCTGTCCAAAAAAACAATCAAACAGCTGCAGCTGATCCAGAATGCTGCTGCTCGCGTTCTCACTAAAACCAGGAAGACAGAGCGCATAACACCAGTCTTAAAGTCCCTGCACTGGCTCTCTGTAGAGAATAGATTTTAAAATACTGTTGTTAGTTTATAAATCACTGAACGGCTTAGCAGCACAATACATTAAAGACCTGCTGTTGTTGTATCAACCTTCTAGACCTCTCAGGTATTCTGGTTCTGGTCTGCTCTGCATCCCTAGAACCAGAACCAAATGAGGAGAAGCAGCATTCAGCTTCTATGCACCACAAATTTGACACAAACTTCCAGAAAACTGTAAAACAGCTGAAACACTGAGTGCCTTTAAATCTCGACTAAAAACTCACCTGTCTAGAGTTGTATTTGAAATGTAATCAATTACAAATTTAATGATGGCACTTGACATAATGTAATGTTTTTATTGTTGATTCTATGTTGCATGACTGTGTTTTTGTGTTTGTAATGATGTAAAGCACTTTGAAATGCCCTCCTGCTGAAATGTGCTATACAAATAAAATTTGATTTGATTTGATTTGATGGTAGGTAGACTGGCCTCTGGTGAATTGTCCACTTTTCAAGTGACCACTGGAGATAGCCAACAGCTCCGTTAAGCAGATAAGCTGGCACAGATGATGGATAATTAAATGGATAATAGCCACAACACAGGCAATTCTACAAACCATTGACCCTTTTCAGATTTGGATTTGTAAAATAGATTAAAAACTTTGTATTTTCCCTCCGCTTCAAAGGTATGCACAAAAATATGTTGGAGGATTGTGATTATGTTGTGGCAAAATGTCAAAGAAAAAAATCCCTCAAGGGTGTGAATACTTTTGAGAAGCACTGTAAGCAACTGTGTGACGTATTTTCAGGCATGCCTTTTTGTTTACTCTGTCAAGTGTCTGAATGTGGAGTTCAGTTTGCACCGAAGGCTTGCAACAACAATATTTGTGGAACACACCCTTGGGATTTTCTATGTGGAGTTTGCATGGATTGTTCTGCCCATGTATGTTTTACAAGCACACAACGCAACACTAGGGGAACCTTGTTAACGACTGACAAAATCACCGGCAGCACACCCTTGTTCATGTTCCCTGCTGCCTGAGGTAAACCGGCCACAGCACGTCAGAGAACAGGATTCATGAGCAGCAGGAAAATCCTATATCACAAGCAAAGTCTTCTTAGTGGCATTTCCAGGATTGTTGTCAAGCAAATGACCTAACTCGTTTAAAACTCACTGCCTCCCTCTGCTGGTGATAAAAGATAGTGACGCCAATTATGGATGTCTTAAAAAAAGTCAAGTGGAGTTTGTCTAAAATTGGATAATAAATAATTGCCATAATTTATTTTAAATTGGACAGAAATACACAAATAATACATTGAATCTATAATTATTAAAATAATTATAGATTATTGTAATAATCTATAATCATTAAATGATAGGTTATTCAAACCTATCATCAAATAAAAACGATTTATTTGATGATAGGTTAAAATCTCCATCAGACCTACTCTTCAAAGTAGCACTACACGTGCTCTATTCCTTATTATATTTCAGAATTTAATATTTGATTATATCGTACTGACATGTAAATAATTATGTACATTTTACAAGTTTCATTTTTACAGTGAAATATTTAAAAAAATATATTTACATAGTACTATTTTTTTTAGCTAAAACATAATCAGCATTTTAATTAATGGAATTAAATGTGATGTTATTTATCTGAAGCAGTTATTGGCATGGAAATAACCACTGATATATTTATTTATTTTTCAATAAATCTATTAAAAATATTTTTAACTATGGCATATATTAATATTATTTTCAGAATTTGTTTATTTTTTACATTACGACACTTTTTGCTCACCCTATGTTCTACAGTACACAGACGTGAATAATTGTACACAGAATTTGATGAAAACAGAATTGAATGGGAATATTTTTTAAATATACATATTTTAAATTCATTTAAGAAATTTTATGTTTAAGTTGATCTTTTTTCAGATAAATGTATTTATTTTGCAATTTAATTAGAATTTTGCATTACAACAAAAACATATTTAATGCATTATATTTTTGACATTGTATCACTATTGCACCTTCCTCATAGTAGTATTTGTGAGTTGAAACACATCAGAAAATGTTACTGTCTCATACTGATAAAAACCCAGCAACAGAAATCATGTCACTCCCAATTAAATAAGATTCTTTTGAAGTTTTAAACATACAATTAAGAAGTTATTGTGTCTTAGCGAAAAGCTGTAGAACATTTAAAACAATACTTTTCTGAAATAAAAAGTTTTGAATAACATTTGTATTTGCATAAAGTTCGTGTTAATTTTTTTTCTAAATTTTCTTTTCAGTAGCATATGAGTATCAAAGACTTTAAGATAGCTTTCGTTTCTTTGAAGTGATCCCATCCCACTATGAGACCGTATTTGAAATTTGAACGTCATTCCCAAATATTTCAACAAGCACACTCATTTATAGTATTACTATATGCTCATATAGTAATACAAGTTTAGCGTATTTCTGAAGCTGCATGTACATTGAGACAAACGGTAGATGTCTCTCTACTCCGTGTATTTGAGAGCCTTCATTGAGTCGCTACTGTCTACAGATGACCGAATCGCCATTTTGGAAGCGAATCGTTCACAGCACAACCGTCTTGAGCACAGGAACTATGCCGCGGGGCCGGCCTCGCAAACTGAACCTAGATAGAAAGGACGAAACAGGTAACAAGTACCAAAATGCAAGAAATAAATAGCACTTATTATGGGCTATCCAAAAAGCCGGGTATTATTTTGCCAAGTATCTCCGCAGCCTATTTATTAACACTTGAATGTAGTGTATATAGTCCCCGGATATAGTATTGCGTGTGGGCTTTGCTTTGTGCGGCGAAGGAGTGATTGAGGCGGAATGATATTAATAACGTTTCGGTGGCTCTTCTTATTGGCTTCCAGTGTAAATTGGTGTCCGCGAGGAGCGGAGCAAGCTGGGGTACCGCGTAGTGTTAGTTAGAGTTAGCCTTTTTAAAGGTAATATTTGTTTATACGGAGTTCGTTGTTAGCCTAATGTTGCTAACTAGCTCGCTTTGCCACCATTAGCATTACAGTTAGCACGCTAAACTGTTTGGCTTGGTTAGTTTGTTGCTGTGGAGCGCCGTGGTGAAGCTTTCCAGGTTCTCATGAATTCAGCTCGTTCCAAAAAAAGTTGTATCAGCCTCAGTTGTCACAACGTGACAACGTAAATGTAGAATTGCGTTAGTGTAGTCGTCCTTTAAGTGTTATATCTGACGACATGCATTGTTATACGTTTGGCTTTTCAATTTAAATGACACATAAGAGAGGTGATGCAAAATTTAAAGATATAGTCGAATAGACATCCCACATTAGTGAATACATTAAGATGGAGTCGCTTTGCTCGACCAACCTACTGTTAAAAAGTGTCGGAAAGCAGCTAAAGTGGGCGTGTTGCACCCGGTTATGAACTGATACCAAGTTGAATGAGTTCCACCCAAACAGATGATTTGAATAAAGTGATACTCAATATTTGGAGTGCTATTCGTGCAGTTTTTGTGAGCAAGAACAACTATAGCAATAAACTTCATTCACACTTAGACGAAAAAATATTCATCCCGTACATTTAAAGCAATTGTGGAAGTCGGCTTTTAATTTTGCCAACATGCTCTGAAAGAAAATACAAACCTTGTTGAGTAGACTGGCTTGAGTCAGGAACTGAAGGTTAGTGATGGCACTGAGTAGTTTTATCTTTAGTCTTGGAACTTATTGTAAAAGATAGACATCTAAAAGGGTTTGTCACAACAAGCAGATAAAGGCTTTTCTATTGTTTATTTAGAGGGGTGTTTTAGATGCTGTGTTTGTTAAAATATTATATTTTAACATGCTTCATCATTTCCAACCATTTTTGGCTGAGTCAAAATCATATAAATGTAAATCTGATTGTTAACATTTTTGAGCCCAACTCCATATAGCATGTTAAAAATGTTAGGAAGTGCAATCTATGGTTTAAAAACAAATCAGTTAAAGCGCAATAATAGAATACATTTTAATACATAAATGAAGTAAGATTTTTAAAAACCCTTGAAATTCTAAAAGAAATTTTTGGAGGCACAAAAAAGCCTTCTTTCAAATGTATATGCTTCTGATTGTTTTTAAAGGTGAAAGAGAATTTGCCAATCTGATTGTTTCAGACTGTTACAGATCATTTTTGGCCTAATTGAACAAGATTGCTTACGGTTAATTCTTAGCTGTTATTTGTGTTGTAGTAGTCGGAAAAGCTTCGACCCTAGGACTTTACACACGAGTGTGTGGTGTTAGCAAATCTAAGCTTCGACCAATGCCAGAACAGGCTTTCAAAGGATTGCAAAATCAATTTTGATATTCAGTAGTAGCCAGTAAATATACACAAAAGCGGGTGCCGTGTTTTCTATCATTTTTAGTGTAACTAAGAGGTCTAGCTGATGCATTTTGTATCATCTTAGAGGTATGTAGTGAGGAGGAATACATAAGTCTAAAGGAGAAAAAAACCTAACTTTCTCTCATTCTCTTAGCTAAAATTTACCTGACATTGCTGTGTGAAATGCAAGATAAACTGAATTGACAGACTTTCTTAAAGGTTAGATGATTTTATAAATTGGTAGAGGTTTCCACCGAAAAAACCTGAGATGTCCAAGGATGGACCCCTCAGGCATCCTTGGACATCTCAGGATGTCCAAGGATCCTGAGATGTCATTTTTATTGAGGATGACTAAAAGTTTTCTGTGGCCACACTAGAAGATCTGTCCTGAAAATCAGAGTAAAATCAGATGAAAGACATTCTGGGAATGCCAGCCCAGTTGTTGAGATAAATTTGATCAAATCCAGTGATACGCGCTTGATACTTTTCCCGCGGCAGACACTTGCTGTTTCAGTCCCTATGCTGAGGTTTTCTCTAAAACCAGACTGGTATATTATTAAGTCATGTCTAGTAAAGAAAGTAGTTAATTGCTCAATAAAGATCTTCTCTTCATCCTTGAAAAGAAGAGGAAGTAACCAGGGTCAGATCAAAACGTTGTATTTCTCTTTGGTAAAGTAAACATCAAGTTAATCATTTAACAAGTTAACACACCGTCTTTGCCGCATAGATTCATGTAAAAGGCTTTACATCTCAAGAACTTCATGTGTTCTTCAAAAAGCCTCTTGACCCGCCGTTTCTGTTTCTCTTACAGGTTTCAGTGATGGGTCGCAGGAAAAGAAGTGCACCATTTGCTCCCAGACCTTCACCAAAGAGAGCAAGCTGCAGAAACATCTGCGTGAACATGAGCTTAACGATAAGGTAAAGCCGCATCTCATGAAGTGTGAGCTTCCAGTTACGGGTCGCTGCATAGGACTGGCCTAACCGTGGGAAAACCGCTTGTCTTCTTTACGTTTGCTCTAAATGCGCTGTATGATTATTTTGATAAATATTCACCATAAGTTCTTACTGGAAAATTTCAATTGAGGTTTTTACACCTTGACTTTGTAGTTAGCATTTGATCAGACATTAGATTGCTAAAGTACTTATATCCAGTTGCGCCCCCAAGGGGGGTTATGATGGGGCCAGGGCCCACTCTTTGAAAATGTAGGCCACCCCAGAGTATCATGTTATAGAACGACAGACAGAGTCATCTTTTTCAGTCAAGACATGCATGTAAAATCTAATAAACAATCTTATAAAATTAAAAACAAATTTGTAGATGAATTCACACACACAAATTCTAATATCAAATCACATCTCTTAAATTAATAGTAAATAGAATGGCACTTTATTTTTCCCTCTGTGGGAAATTTAAGTGCATAATTTTATGCAAAACGCACATAATAATTGATAAAAGTGCTTAATAAAAATAAACACTACTATATAAAAATTGAACAGTTGAAGGAAATATTTACATTCTTTAAAAAAAAAAGTGAATCTGTGAAGTGTATATTTGTATTCAGACCCTTTGAGTCAACACTTTCTAGAACCAACTTTCTCTGCAATTACACGAGCAAACCTTTCCAGCTTTGCCCACCTATGGACACCGACATGTGGCCCACAATTCTTCACCACAGCTTTTCTGAAGTCCACCCTGCATTTCTTAACAAGCATTACCACTGTACAGCAGGGCAGTATTGTGTTGGTGGTGCTACATAAGAGAGTTCTGCTCTGACTGCTTATTGAAGATGTCTGCGGGGGAATGACTTTGAACTGAAGTGCTGATAAGACTTGCGTGAGACTTGCTGTGTATCGATGAAAAGTGTGAGAGTGCTGATGTACCCTCCTTGTGAACTGTGAGGTATCACAGTGGCCACATAAACAAAGGAAGAGGGGATTGTCATGTGTGAAGTATGTGTCAGTAGCTACCCGAGCCGCTCTTATGGGCCTGCTATGACTCACTCGGGGGGGGGGGGGGGGGGGGAAACAATAGGAGAAGAAAAAGCACCCTTTGCCCTCTCTGTTTTTTATACCCCCCCTGAAAAAGAGTGCCAGTTTTGGTATTTTCTTTTTTTCGCCTG
>CAEGAE010000938.1:0-12451 GCA_903067095.1 Girardinus metallicus
AAGGACGACAACTGGTTCTGCTTTGCTTCCATTCCAAGGAGGATTTTGCCCAACAAAGTCAAGACCTCAACCAAGGACTGAACCATCTTCTGTTTGCCAAGATTATTCACCACCTGGGTATGAGTTGAACTGCATCCCAAAGCCTCTCTTAGTTGAATTAGCAACACAGTTTAGGGAAAGATGATAGGTAGTAGTGAGTTGGATTTTTATTATTCTTATGTAAAATTTCTCATTTCTGTACTGATTGAATTTGTTGTTGCTTTCCCCTGCTAAAGCTTACTAAATAAAGATTATTAAAATTCTAATTGAGATTGTGGACAGTAAAATTGATTGAGTTATTCACTGAGCACGGTTCTTCTTTTTGTAGTAGAATTAATGAGTGTGATCCCTATAATTTGGTGGTTTCAGAAGTCTCTTTAGTGTTAATAAAAATAATGACCTTGGGGTTCGTGCCGAGCCACTAAAAACTATCTAGTCGGTAACAAGTGCTCGTTATTAATAGAAAGAGAGCTGCCGTTAACAAAAGTGGTTTTTGGAGTTATGCGATTGCAGGGCTACTCAATCGATTGCTTCATCAACTGTAAAAGGTCATAACTTTTGGACGAAGGTAGTTAAAACTAGATTGAATCTCTCTCGCAACCAGCTTAAATAGATTATCTTGTCTAGATTAATCTCGGAGTAAGACTCGAGGTACTAGAGATTTTCCGGACCCGTTGGTAGGAGAGCTGGTCAGTAGTCAGTCCGTGGGAGGTTTAGGGCGGGGCTGGCTATTGCGCAATAACAACTATTATCACCATACAGTAGTCAAATAGTGGTTAGATTACTTTTTCTGTTAACATTTGTCCGCTACCACAATCATAGCATTATAACACTGTTTTCATAATTAATAAAATATATGTCTATGATTACTTCATAAATGCATCATGGCCATTGCAGATAGAAAGAAAGTAGATTTCCATGAACAAATTCAGAAAATTTTAGATCATAAATTGTCTAGAAAAAAGGAAACTTCTGAGTTTCAAGTCAAAAATGTCTTTTTTTTCCCTAGAAAGTGTTTTTTCTATAACTATTAAGAGATGAATCGCAAAACTTCAGTTTTTTCTAGTCATTTTTTGACTTTTGGAGCTGAGACATTTCCTAGTCTTTTCTAGAAAATGTCTGAGATCTTGGCTGAAATGTATTCCTCATTTTTTATATATATATCTACAATGGCCCTAATACTCCACTGTGTAAATGACGTTCTTGTATTTTATTTTTGAAGAAGAATCCTCATCAGCGGCACAGTATGGCACATAACTCTCTCCAAGAGCTTTTCTACCGTGGGTCACACAGCAAAACATTCCTGTTCTGCAGGAGAAGAGGAAGAATTTAACACTCAAGGTCAACTCAACAAAACAATGTTTGGGAGCTCTACCTCGCTCTGACCCGGACCTGTACAGAACCTGGGTGGAGGGAACGTCAGCCATGTCGAGTTTTCTGCATAAACACAGATCTAAACTGAAAACAACTAGAAGAGGCAGATCCAATAAAGACGCTAGCAATGACTCTGTAAGAAGCTAATGCTAGGAGTCAACTAATCAAAGCTAACATTCTGGCTGCAATGCAGTCTGTGGGTATCTCACTATTTGCAGATGATGGAATTATTTGGATTAGGGGGAGAAATACAGAAATTCTTAAAAGAATTAAACAATGTAGAATACTGCACTGGGGATTTAGATTTTCAACATTCAAAGAAAAAGTCTCTACAAATACAAAATCTTCATATTTATTTCAAATTGTATGAGAGTGCCATTTCAGTCTATAATATACTGTATTATATTCGGCCTCGGCAAATTCAATGTCAAAAGATCACAATGAACATCTTCCTCTACAGATCGTTCTTTGCGTCACACTGTGTGGCCTGCGGTGAACACATGGTACACTCTGGTGGCGAAACACACAAACAACACCTTCAGTTTGTTTCTTTCTTTTAATCTGATATTAAAACACATTACAAATTCAGTATACAAATGCTCTCATTTGTTAAATTAAATTATTGAACAGGTCTTTGTTGGTGCAAGCTGTAGCAAAGAACTTAAATTAATTCATCCACATCTGCACATAAACAGGCCAAACCTCTACAGCTTGAAAACTAATAAATATATCAGTAATTTACAGGCAAATCAGACATCAGGCATGTCCGTTCTTTCAGTTCCTAACCTAACTGTCGGCCCTTGACCTCAGACAGTTTATCACACTGTAAGGAACGGAAGATCGGGAGCAGACACTGCGCCCCCGGTGAGGAGATCAACCTGTTGAGACAAAAACACTTGGGACGCCCCAAGAAACGGGGCCACATTCTGAAGAAATGTCTACATTGTCCAAGTCTTTAAAGACATCACACAGTGCAAAAAAAACAAACTCAACTGAAAACCCCACATGAAACAAGGCGGTTCACCAACACTGTTCTTGGTAATGAGTCCTATGGAGAGCAGAGAGAGAGGCACCCAGCTGGGCTAACATGTAGAGCAGTGGTGCACAAAGTCAGGGGCCCTCGAGGGCCACCATCCTGCATGCTTTAGTAGTTCTCTCCCTGGTGGTAGTAACAACCTTCTCACCAAGTCAATGTTCTTCTTAGGCCTCCTAATGGGCCATCATTTGATGCAGGTGTGCTAAACCAAGGAGAGAACTAAAACAGGAGGATGCCGGCCCTCGAGGGGCCACTTTGGGCACCACTGATGTAGAGTCACCTCCAATCTTCTGCTTGTTCACACGTCTGATTCAGTACAACTTGGTTTTCATCTTAATGTTTGACATTTTTAGTCAGAAAGAAAGAATTGCTTGGTTCCATCAGAAGTGGAGCAGAAGTTATTGGATGGTTGCTGAAGCACCCAACAGTCAGTGAGTGAAGATCAGGGGACTCCTAGTGGGCATCAGACAGCACTACAACAACTCGATGGAGTTAGAGGAGGGCCACATTTTGGGCTCTAATCTGGACCCTTGAGCGGCTGCCCAGATTCTAGGCCCAACAGGTATTGCGGTATATTGCAATAAATCAATAAAGACTTTTTTAGACTTTGCTGTTCTAAACAGTAAAACTGATCTCAAACAGCCAGCAACAAAGTCAAATCAAAACAGACCTCCATAGGATTCTGGTAGATCACTGTTGTTGAGGGCAAAGGTACTAGCATAAGAACCAAGTTGCAATGAACCAGACTCATCTTTTAGATTATCAAACCCAAACATTGAGCTCCTGTTAGCTGTGAAATTAAAATCTGTTGCAGAGTGTTTCAAACACACAACAGTGAGGGTGACCAGAGAGTCCGTGCTGGCCTTATTTGGCCTTGTTGTCATCCTGAGTATTTTCTTCTATCACCACGATCTGCACCCCTGATAGCTGTCCGCTAGCATCCAGCTGCAGCCCCTGAACAGCTTCAGTCTGTGCCTCCTGCAATTGGCACTGTGTGTCCTCTGCGTCCGCCGCCATGGTTACCTCGATCCCGCTCTGAACCACCATGGCAGTGGCCTCCCTGCCCTGCTCCTCGGCCAGCTGCAGCTCCATCATCCCCACCGTTTGCTCTACGGGGCTGGGGTTGATCTCGATGACTGTGTGCTCCTGGCCGGCTTCCATGTCCCCTTGCATCACCTCCTGCTGCACCAGCATGGTGCCGTCCACCACTTGACCTTCAATGGGGACCATCTCTGCGCCGCCGGCGTGCTGGCTCAGGTGCACCAGCTCCACAGGGCTCATCACCGTACCAAGCTGGCTGGAGTCTTGAACCGCAGTGGTGCCTACCAGTGTGAGGCCAGAAGAAGGGTGCAAAGTGATGGCATCTCCCTTTCCATCTCCGGCCACCATGTAGCGAGTGAAGAGCTGGGAGCCGGCAGGGAGCAGGGTGACCGTGTTGGAGGACTGGGCTAAGGAGGCAATGGGCAGCCCTGCCACGGTGAATGGCTGCCCTACAGAGGACAGGGAAATAGGGGAGAGTACAGTGAACTGCTGGGGCTGCAGGGTGGCCTGCTGGCTGATGGGGGACGTCAGGAGGGTGGTGGTGGAGGCCGGCCTGTGGAGGCGGGGACGCTTGGTTGGACGCTTAGCAGTGGCTTTGCTTTTGGCTGCTTGAGGGGAGGAGAGCATCGCTCGCACCTGCTGCTGCTTTTTTTGTTCTTCCAACTGAACCTCCAGGTCTGCAGAAACACAAGATCAGATTTGTTAGCTTACCCTCTTATATCAGGACACAGCTGACATTTGACAAATCTCAATAACATATTTGGGAATCTGATAAAAACCATCCATACATGACATACATTTGGGTGTCAATGTGAAAGCACTAAACACTGTTCGTCATAATCTCCCGAAGACATTTTTTCTGTTGTATGAAGGCGACTGTAACCTAAAACAAATCTATAAAGCAGTACTGCGACAGGTCAGGGGGGAAATATGTCTCTTGCTGAACAGCACTGAACCGGTCTCTGTCCCTTCATCCCGTCTGCCTCTACAGCTTCATGTTCTCACTCAGGTACATGTTGGTGGCATAACACAGTAAAATTACATACATTTTTCTTCATATTTATGATTAAATTTAACACTGAATGAGATTTAAATTAGGTCTACTTCAAATCTGTAGTATGTAACTTTTAAACATTTTTTTACATATTCGTTGATGTTATGACAGATCATCTGAGATAGGATCGATCTCTGTCTCCTCCCTGACCTCTTATTGACTCAGTCTGAAGAAACGCACTGCTCCCGACCAAAAGCAACCAATCAGAGCCAGGAGGAGGGTCTTACTGCTGTCAATCAATCTCATGTACTTGCGCCTCAATGGTAGAGAAACAACTTACCGTTACAGGACAACTATTTATCCACTTCATCTGTGGCCATACTAACTATCCTTGACATTCACAACAGGCTGTGCCAGCTGCAGCGCAGCAGAGAGAAAGAGGGTGACAGAGAAGTGGGGATAGGCAGCGCCACACGGAGAGGTGATTGACATCACTAAAACCCAGCTCCTTCCTCTGATAGGTTGTTTCTAGTTAGCACTGGGAGAAGGTGGAGGAACTCGATTTTTTCTCAGATTATTTGTCTCGTACCATAATGTCATGACATTTCAACAAATATGTAAAAAAAATTGTTTTTATTAAAGTTTTATGCCTTGATGTAGTTTTCTGGCTGTACTCACTGGTGAGGGTGCTGAGGATCTGCTCCTGGCTGGGGTCCGTCTGCTGTTTCCTCTTCTCCAGAATCTTCTTGACCGAGTCCAGCAGGCCGAACACTTGGGCAAGGTTACTGAGTACAGCCACCTCTACCAGACAGGAATCTGGGATCAGTGTGGCAACCAATCAAAGGGTCACTTGGTCAGTCAGAAAGGAGGAACAACTTAAGCTGCTGTATCCAGTAAATCCATTATTTGCTCATTACTGCTATAAAAACCATATTTGAAAGCATTATAAGATGTTTTCCAACAGCAGCAGAGTTTGTTCTTTCTTTCAGATAATTTCATACACTTCAGAACAGAGCAGCCCCTGCAGGCTGTTCGGCTTTAGTAAATCAGGGACCAGCGTCCTCACGTTGGCCGCCTGCTTTCCTACCTGTGTCCTGTAAGGCATTTTGCTCTCTGCGCTGGAGCACTCCGTCCAGCATCTGGATCAGCTCCGTGTTGATGTTGGTCACCACTTCCCCCAGTAGGCCCACATCAGCAATGCCCTTCCAGAAATTCAGCGTGTCCTCTGTGAACAAGCAGGAAAGCCTCAGTTAGAAAAGTGCCTATTGATTCAGATAGAAAGTGCTGACACTTCCTCTGTGGTAACAAAGATCAGTTCATGGTGGATCATTGTGACCTGAGATCTCACTGGATCCCTTCTTATCTCCAGACTCCATGGAGCAGGAGCTCCAGTCCAACTTCCTGCCCATTATCTCGGCTCGATCGTCAGTCACCATCCCGCCGTTACCCAGGACCGTCTGAACTGCGGGTCACACAGGATAACACACACTGGACATATTACAGGCAGGCCGGCAGCAACCATTAATGGAAGAAAACACCTAGCAGTTCTTGTTTTGCTGGAACATTAGAAGGTAAGTAAGTCATTCGGACAGGGGTGAAGGTTCCTCTTCCAGCAGGACAACCACATTACCATACAGCCACAACAGTTTACATTAAAGCTGCAACTTTAATGTAACTTTTATAAAAATATACATATATTTTTACTCATTTCTTGAAACTGTCACCATGTCGTCACAGTATGGTGTGAGACAGATAATCTGTGAAAATCCCCCAGTGCTCCATATAGCTGCATAACCCCCACTCCTCCTCCCCTCCTTCCTTTCTACTAGCACAGCCATGTTGTGAATGCTACGGCTAGTTAGCATGGCCAGATAATGACGGCAGACAAATGGTTTTCCTGTAACTCTAAGTTGTTCCTCTGCCATTAGCACATTGGAGAGCAAGTACATGAAGTTGATTGACGGTGATTAGACCCTCCTCTGATTGGTTGTTTTTGGTCGGGAGCAGTGACATGAAGCTGAAGCCACCAATAGGGAGCGACTTTTACAGTAAACACCACATCACTTCTAGAGCAACAATCAACTGAAGCAAACTTCCTGAATAATTGTTAAATATGTGAATAAACTACAGCAGTCTGTTAAATCTGAGCCTTCTCACCCTGAGAGGATGTGGGCGTAGTAAGGCCGGTGCTGTCCGGAGGGAAGCGAGTGTTGTTGATTAATAGGTCAAACTTGGTACTGCGGCATGTGTTGGTACACAGGGTGCTGTGCTGATAGAAGTCCAGCTGACCTGAATCCATCATTTTCCTGCAGGATACAAACAGGGAACGCTTAAAGAACAAGGAAACAGTCTCTACTCTGAGCTTGTCATTTTCAGTGCACAAGTCATATGTGAGCTTGCTCTTAATGCGACAACAGAAAGAGGCAAACAATAAAGTACCCATGCGGTGTTGTACCACCTGTTTTCTGACCCCCTGCCCTCACCTTAGCATGACTCCCCCCATCCTGATGGCTCTCTTCCAGTCCTTCAGAGTGGCTTTTCCAGACAGGTGCACAAACTGCTTTGGACTGATCAACTGGTCTTCATACTGCAGAAAACAGCATTACAACAGTTAACATGCTATAGAGAATGAGTTAATTTTAGTTATACTGTTAGCTTACTAGATCCAATCAGTTAATGGTAGTCAACAGACTTGTGATAGCCCACATGCTTAAGTTACCGTTTTAGCATTTTAGCTAACACTAGCATTTTAACTGATTTTAGTTTATGTGTAGCTGTTAGCATTCTAAATTGACTATGTTAATTTAAGTCAGCAGGCTAGTGACAGCCTACATGCTAATGTCAGCATTTGAGCTAATAGGCTAATAGTAGAACTTAGCTGTCATAATTAGAATCAGTTAATGATAGTCAACAGGCTAGTGATTGCCCACATGCTTTTGTTATCATTTTAGCTAACATTAGCATTTGAATTAATTTTATCTTATATATAGCTGCTAGCACATTAGATTGACTAAGTTCATTTAAGTTAATAGGTTACATGCTAATGTCAGCATTTTAGCATTTTAATTAATTTTGGTTTACATGTTGTTTGCATAGTAGATAGATCAGATTAATGTAAGTCAAAAGGATAGTGAGCAGCAGTTGAGCTAACAGAATTTTAGATGATTTTAGCTTAAAAAGTGAAGTATGCATACTGAACGAAATAAGTATGGCTCAGTATTTAGCAAATACTGATCCAACAGAACAGTATTTGCCAAAGCAAGCATAACCCACATGCTAACGTTAAAATTTGATCTCATTTTGGTGACTTTGCAGAATTTCACAGCTTTAGGCTTCAATATACCTTAACACATTTCACGTTGATTCCAGGGCACACAAATTTTTTCACAAGCAGCACAGCTTTACAGTCGCCACAGGTTATAGGACAGCCAATTTCAACATCATCCCCCTCTGTCTGCTCTGTAGGAAAGAAACAAACACATTTGTAGAGACAAAAACATCTGTGCCAATTTTCCTGGACATTAATTATTTCGACAACCTCTCACCTGATTGAGCTTCCACAGCCAAAACAGCTGCATCGGTTTCAGCTGACTCATCACTACAGAAGAAGACAATTCACATGTCTTCACTTTGGAACACAGTATCATGACCAGCTTGTGCAAGTTGACGGCTTTAAGGCAGTCTATAGTTCTGAATGGGAATGTAGATTTGGTAAGAATCCTGGTGGTAGTAGTACATACCCAGTGCTGATAGGCTGTAGCTGCAAGATGACCTGAGTCTTATTGGGGTCATCTGAATCACCTTCATCCTCATTCTTCACCATCACCATGTCCCCCACAGACACCGTCACCTCATTTGTGTTTGCCATTGCTCTTACAACAGAACACTAGAGTGGGTGGCAGCATTTGTGCAACATCTGTAACGGAGGCACAACGTACAGTCTACACTTTACTCAGTCATCCATGTTGAAATCCAGACTTGGCTCTTCAAGATGCTGGTTGTTCGCTATTGTGGTCTACTCGGATTACATTACAAACACATGAACTCTTTGTTACTGAGGTGATTTCTGAAGGCATCTGGTTGCACTGACAGGTCTCAGCAAAAAGGGATCTGAAAACATTCACAGAACACTTTAGGCATGTACTGAAATGCAAAGTCCAGATTGAGAATCTGTGCCAAGGATTGAAAATCAATGTTGACAGATGCTCTCTATCCAATTTAACCAAGCTTGAAGTTTTTTGCAAAAAGATTGAATCCGATTTACTCAGATGTGCAAATTTATGAAACATTCTAACTCAAGGGCCTGCTGCTGCTTCCTCAACAAAGAGCTTTAAAAAAAACAAAAAAAAAACACTACTTTGGGTTGGTCATAAAAATGCCAATAAATACTGTGAAGTTTATGGTTATAAGATGACAAAAGTTTGAAAGTTTCAGGAGATATGAATATCACCATATGCATGTACTCTAAAATCTTAAAGTTTGATCAATAACTATCAAGAATATAATGGTTAGCTTTTGAATGTTTATATTTGTTAAATACAGTGAAATTAACAGTAGTTTAAATCCGTAAAAATGTATTGCTCCTAGGAATACTTCAACCACCTTGAAAATCAAGTAGAGTCAATCAACATCCTAGTTAGCAAGGTCAAATCTAGCAGCTTTGTTAGCATGTTGAACATACATCTTAAGTGTTTGGGGTTTTCTGGGCTTTTTAATGTTTTATTTGAACCCCTCTGTTTCCAGGGTGAAAGGACAAAATTCCAACAATTATTAGAACGCACAAATGAATTAGAGTATTCTAATTCATTTGTGCGTTTCCCCCTAATCTACACAGGTTACTTTTAGTAATCTGGAGGTAGTCCTTCTAGGTTATTGTTCAATCCAACAGCCTCGCAGCATGATACTGCCACTCCCGTCCAAGACAGCTGGTAGTGTTCTGAGGTTGACTCCTCCATATATACTTTCACAAAGTCTGTGACGCCTTTCCATAAAACCGTCCTTTAGAAGATATTAGTTGTGACGTTTGAGTAAATGTGTGAAGACTGTTCGGCTGGCCCAAAATGAGGTCATAGCTTCTAATACTAAAAGCGTATTATGTCCTGAGTATAGGTTCATATTGCCCACGTTAGGGCTGCTTAAACCAAAGGACAGGATGTTAAATAGCGATATCCTGCATTTACGTTTAAAACTTTAACATGTCAGTTTGAACGCGCGTGGGTAGTGGGTTCTCCACGAGCATCGGGGGTGGGGGTTATAAAACCGCAGTTTAGCTCTAAGTGAGAGGAAATTTGACTATTTTTCGTTCAATCTCTCAGGCTACACGACACCTAAAGCTATCCGTTCCAGTTAAATATTCAGAATTGTATCTCCAGAAGTTGTCGGGCTGACATCGCCTCAAAAGAAAATCCAAATGTGAGTCGTTTAGAACCACTGAGCTACACAGTCTCGGTTTGGTGGTAGCCATTACAGCTAATGCAGCAGCGTCGTTTCATATGTAGGAAGCTGGACAATACTACAGAACTCCACCGTCCGAGACGGGTAAACCTTTGCAATTAAAGTGTGACGGCTACGTGCCGCTTGTCTATGAACCGTACGTCCCCTCGTAACTCTGCATTTTAACTCTCCGCTCCCCCTCAAAATGACGTCTCCCTGTGCGGCGGCACGTACAGCAAACAACGGCACGGCGACGGCGGCGTTGCCCCTCCATTCTGCGCGAGGCTGGCTGACTGAACCCCCTTCCGCGAGTTAAGCTAACCTCTGCGGCTAAAATCACCGTTTGTGTCGCTGGAACAATGTTACTCTTCAGTAATATATATTAAAATGCATATTGTGGAAAAAGGCCCGTCCTTACCGTTTTATGAAGACAAACACATCCCTAGATTGTGGGGAGCTTCGGCGCATGCGTACTTGACTGTTGTAGCCGTACTTCCTGCTAAAAAGCGCTCGCCCTGTTTTAAGCTTATTTGCGAGAGGCAACAATGTCAGAAATTCTCTTGATCAGACGGGACTGAACGACTCCCACAATACAACACATTCATGCAAATGGACCGATTGTTAGGTGTGGTAATCTGCTACGTTTTATACTCTTATTTACGGGATTGTGTCACAATCACACTCTACAGGTTCCGATAAAATTATTGATTTCATACGCAACATAACTAAGCGTAAGTGTGTTAGCACTGACAGATCATCCTATAAAGTTAACCGTAGCTCAACGGTTCACTTTATAGAAGTATTTCTTTACATACAGTGTGGAGGCGCCGGAACAAAAGATTACCAGCAGCCTCAGATTTTAAAAATTATGCTTCCGAAATCTCTTGATGGCGATTCCGCAAAGAGGATGAGATTCCCTCACCCTCCCTGTGTCAATCACGACAGAAGCCCTTTTTAATATGAGCTCTTGCTGACCACGTATATATGATCACGGGGATTATCCGTCTCACTTAGAGTTTCAGTGTTACCACTGACCTCAAAATATCTAATCATGAAAATTGGTGGTGCCTCACAACGTTAATAAAACTACTAGTTTTCTGGTTTAATATTATAATAAATGTTGATAATATATATTTTTTCCATTTTCTATAACCAAGTAAACCACCCGAAATGCATGATGGGTAAAGAAAGGGCGTGACCCTTTTCACTCTTGATGTGCTATTGGTTGTTGTGTTCGGCAGACGCAGTGTTTAGATGAATTTAAAAAAAATCTTTAGAACGACTGTTAAAAAGTGACTATTGTCATGAAAAGAAATTTCACAAATGTAGAAGTTGTTATACTTTCATTTGGTTTAGTGGTAGAAAATACAATAATTAAACATGATCCAAAATACTAAAGTTTGAAAACCATTCAAATTTAACTTAGTTTATTAGTTTACTTCAATCATGACTGGAGAAAACAGCAAGGTGTGACCAGGTTTAAATAATAAAAAAAAATGTTCACCAACATACACTACACTGAGACTATTCCTCACTCACCCTCCACGGGAATAAACACAAAATGTTTTCATAGTAGTAGGAAGGATATTGTTGCCACTCAACAATATCCTTATACAGTATTTATGATCTGTGATTTAAGAAGAGATTCATAATCACTCAAACACAAATTGCCTCCTGTTTGCTCTGTATTTTTTTCAATCCAATTCGGCACCAATTCTCAGACATTATACCATTCTAGTTTATGAAACAACATTTTGTGATTGATTGGGTTGAAAAAGTATGTTGAAACTGCGTTTTTATTTTAACTGAGGTTACAATGTCTGTAATGCCTTCTTGAATGTTTTACCCATTTTATTGCTTTCACAAATCAGTTGTGAAAAATAAATAGAAAAGCATCCATTAATGTCAAAGTTAAAACAGATTTCTACAGAACAAGGACAAATAAAAATATTAAATGAAATGTAACATAAAATAAGTGATTGCATCTATTGACATTTTTATTCACCCCCTTTAAAGTGACTGATCAAATTTATAGTAAGTTTTACTGAAAAACAATAAAACCCAATACAATAATAGTAAGCAGGGCATGAAATCTGTCGTTCACATAAAAAGAAAAACATAGCACAACAAATTGCTCTGGCCTCAGGCCAGGGATAAACGAGGAGTCTGTGGAGCTACAAAAATGAGGAATTCAGACCAAAGCATTGCCGTTCTACTTTATATGAACCATAAGTGAATGATTTACATATGAAAAGGAAGGGCTTTAAAGCACGATATGTCCACTTCAGGTTATTTTGTGAAGAGAAATGAGAAAAATTTGTGGGCATTCAAAGCTGGTTGAGAATATCCCTAAAAGACTTAAAGCAGCAGTTGCAGCAAAAAGTTGTTTAGTATTGATGGTGCTGGATAATGCAAAAATTCCAATAGAATACACTATAGGTTGTGGTCATAATGTAACAAAATCAGAAAAAGTTCATTTTGCATGAACACTATCATATGAATTTTATATATATATATATATATATATATATATA
>CAEGAE010000940.1:0-45237 GCA_903067095.1 Girardinus metallicus
TATATATATATATATATAGCATCTGCAGTGGAAAAGTAAATAAAAGTTATCTGATTTCTAAAACTGAAAATGTGTTTTCCACTTCCTACTTTAGGTAGTGCAACAGCTACTCATATGGACCTTGCAAGGTATTATAAGAAACACAAGAAAGTTTTACATCTGCACAACACAAGAAGAATAAAAAACATAACAATGTTAGACGTTAGATCAGTGATTATGGTCTATACTGACAGAAAGGCACGACTGTATGTGAAAATAACTGCATGTCAGAATGACTCAGAGCACTCAACTGTTTTCACTTCGGGTTCTCTGAAAATAATCGGAAAGCTTTAAAGCTGAAAAGTGAATGATTTTCACTCAAAGAGAGTACCCAGGCAATTACATTTCAAGAATTTTGATGATTTCAGGACAGGCTGTGCAAATAACATCTCCCTCCTCATTCCTGATTGATTTGTACACAGTCCCACAACATATGGCAGGAGAATACAAATACTGTGCATCCTTATCACTGAGAGTTGTGCAATGCAGGGCACCAGAAGAAAATCAAAATGCATTAACGTGTAGTGATTTGCAAAATTAATAATACATTTCTACCTGGTTTGCACATCTAGAAACTGAAAGGTTTTGTCTAATCTTCATGGTAGAGCTGCACCTTTGTGACTTGCCTTGCAAGAGTGAGTCTTCAGCATATTAAATAATGTTATTACATGTAATAGTTGTAGTCTTGTTCTGTATAAGTTCATATTCTATGTGTATGCATGATTTTCTATGTTCACCCAGCAATTTCAACAATGGTATCAGGGGGAAATGTGACAATGCTACACCTTTATTATTACATCTAACAGAATATATTTGCACCGTGCTTTAATTTCTACTTCAGTCCATCAAAGTCAGAAGTCTAAAGAGAAAACTCTTTAGATTTATAGTGGTCGGTGATTTGATCAAATCAACACTCAAGTCAGGAATGACAAGGCAAGGGTCCATTTTTGAGCTAGCAATTTCCAACTTTTGTAAAGTCACCTACTAGGTGACCTACTTCCACAGATAAATTAGCTTCACTTGAATAAGTAGAAACCTTGTCTATACTGGCAAGAAATACTTGGGAAAACAATCACAGTTGCTCTGTTCAATACTCTCGTCCCTCACGTTCGACGTCCGTCAAGGGATCTCACGTGATTAAGTGGCGTAGTTGCAAAGGGTCAAAACTTTATTTGTGTTTACAATGATTTTTTTGGGATGGGACACTATTATAAAGGGGGGTCCGGTCCCCTGTGTACCCCCCGGTTTTCCGCCAATGCCCACATCAGTCAAAAAGTAGTAGTTTTCTTTTCCTACTCTAGCCAGAGTCCGCCCTGCTGAATTAAACACAATCGAAACTGCAAGTAGGTGTAAATGCAAGTGAGCACAAACAACTTGGACAGTTAACAGATCTCAACCCGATGCTTAACAAAGCACGTGAACTGCAATCAGCGCCTCTCGTGATCCTCCCCTCCTCTCTCCCTTCACTAAGCCGTCGCCTCCACTCTTTCAGACTCTGAAATCTTTGTCAATAACCAATTGTGTTGCTCCCCCCCAGACCCCCACGCCCCTCACCCTCGCTCCTTTTCTCTTTGTCCGGCATTGATCGGTCCGTGTTCAAACATCGGCTGAAAACACAGCCTGTCAGTCTTCAGGCATGACGGGCGGGAGAGGAAGAGACTAGATGGGAGGATAGGTCTGCATGTTCCCACTCTGTGCAGTATGGGTGTGTGTGTGTGTTTTTTTCTGAGCCCTGCAGGGGTGCACAGTTTAATTAAAATAAGAACACTTTTGGATAACAGAGGTAGGAGACACAAACAGAAAAACAAGTTCTGTCTCAGTCGGCCCGACGTGTCTCACTGTAACATAATAGAGCCAGAAGTTTAAAGCAGAACCTGTGATTTTGAGCCAGCATACAAACATCCATCACAGCTCAGCAGCTGGCAATTTGTGCAAAACAGAGGAGCCTTAAAGACGCGAACTCCTCGCTGTGCAGCACAGCAAGTCTTTTATTACTCTAATGACAGACAGATACACACCAAACACTGGCTTCTCGCTATTCTTCCTCTCAGAGAACAATCATGTGAACACGCACACACACGGCTACACTGGAGATGACAACCCATGCTTATGCGGCACCATTCTCACTCTATTTATGCATGCTAAATTCGACTGTAGGTGAGGCGGTCCCTTCCATTGTGCAGCCTGGTCCAGCTGGGAGACGGAAGGAAACATTAGGGATGGAGACAGGGTTGCCAGATCTGACTGACAGTTTCTGTCCCAAACACACTGTAAAACCCACCCAACTCCAAAAAAACAAGGCCAAAATCTCAGCTTCTAATGAAACACAAGTTTATAGCGCTAGATACAGTCATATATATGTATATACACATATGTTCTCTACTTGTGACAATTCCCAACACTTTTGGTTGTCCTTTTTTATATTCTGATCAGACACCATTAGGACTTCACTTTTTGAACACAATGAGACTTGAATGTTTTGTGACACTATTTCCTTTTAAATCATGATGTTGCACTGGAATGTCTGTTTTACAATACTACTACAAAGTGACACCCGATTAATTGATCGCTAGTCACTGATGTTGCCACATTTGACAAATTCTAGACATTTCAAAGTAAATTAAATAATAACAATAAAATGTAGTGCTTTTCGACTGTTTCACAGTCATTTTCATCTGAACACTTTCTAAAAAAAAAACATAAAATGTTGTGAAAAGCAGTTCAAATTCTAACAATCCACCCAAAGCTGTATTTTCCAGCCTGTGTTCAAAAGCAACCCAGTTGGACGGAAATCCGCCCAATGTGGCAACCCTGGATGGAGATGGGAGGGAATGTGGGAAAAGGTGACAGGCTGGGAAGGCGAGAGGCGCTGACCAGAGACGGGTCAAAGAGGAGAGACGTACAGCGGCGGATCGCTACAGCATCTGGCAGGGCGAATGAATCATGTCTGTCCCCGTCTCCCGTCTGACTGAAACGCTCTCTGTTCTTGTCTCTTTGTCTTTCTCCACCCTTTACCTCTCATTCTCACACACGCAGACACACGCACACACACAGATGACTGTAATTTTCTTACCCCCAGTGCCTCTAGCCAGAGTGGAGTCTAAAGCATCTGTACTTTATCATTACCTTTACAGAGTTAGTCATTACTGTCCCCTCCAGTGCCCTTGCTATCCCAACACTGCACTCTGAAGAGGAAGAAGAGGAGGAAGAGGAGTTGGGGGCACGCAGGAGAGAATAAAGCAGGAAGAGGAATACTTTGAAGCAGCCAAACAACTGAGACGCACCATAAAAGACATGAGGTCAAGCTGTATTTGGTAGGATCAGAAGATTTTTTTCCTTTTTTTCTTCCTTTAAGTATCCTATGAGGTCAAAAAGAAACAAACAACAGCATCCCACCCCCCTCCTTCCGCCTGTGACTCTGGAGTACTCTTCTTTTTGCCCTCCCTTGACACCAGTCCTCCTTCCCTCCAGCCTGCTGGATTCAAAGCTTTTGGTCGAGCTCTGGTAGACTTCAAATGGTATTCTATGACCTTATCTGAAAACACACAGTGCCTTGCAAAAGTATTCGCATTGGACAAGTTGCCAGTCCAAAACACAAACAGAACAAAAAATGATGGATCTTCTAGGGGCTAGGCACCAGTGTTACCAAATGCAGCACTGTGCAGCCAGACCAGTTTGATATTAAGTTGTCTCCTGAGCACCACTAACGACTGTCCAAGTAAAAATGGATCGAGAACTTCCCCATTGTAGCCTTGAATGTTTGTTTAGAACTGCTTTTCTTTTTCATTTTCTTGCAGGTTTATATCAACTGAAGGTAACTTAGTTACTTGATTGTGCTATAAAATGGCACCATGTGCCTGGAAAATACATAAAACAGCCTCATTATCATTCTAAGCAAAGGAGACAAGTTTTCCTTTGCATAAGTGCCATTTGGAAATAAAACCATGGATGAGATTGAAAAAGTTCTAGACTTTGGGATATTGTGTTTCACCGGGTTAGAAAAGGATCATAGTTGGAGCATCAGCTGCTGACCAGACCCAGATGTTGTGGGTTGTTTGATAGAAAATTATTGCACCTTATTTTCCAACGCACTGCTATTTAGAGTGGTGTCAAGAGTCTGCCTTCCCTTAGTTGAAGAAAGTCACTCCACAGTATGAGGCCATTGCTGCCGTGCTTCAACACATATATTTTTGCACATTGGCTGAAAAGTCACATTTTAATCTCACTTTCTTTCACAAGTCTCCTACATGACATCTTGCAGCTCTTCCCTAAAAGCTGCAATTGTGCAATGCACAACTGATCATCCCACCTGAGCTGACGCTCTCTGAAGATCCTCCAGAGTTAGTAAGGGTGTACTCTTGTTTACCACTTCCATGAGGCAGCTGGTTGCACATTACGGAAACTGTTTATCCTCCACTTCTGCTTCACAGCTATTTAATCTGTAATCATGTGTTTACCATCTAAAATTGCAATAAATACTTTGAAGTTCTTATATGACAAAATGCTTTTGCAAGGCACTATTAAGTGGAAGTGTGGCCCACAGCTACTGCAGGAAGCACAAACGCCCGGATGAGACCATTAGGAACAAACAGATTTTAAAGGCAGTCATATTATAAAAACGCTTCTGGTGACAGACGCCAATTAATACAGTGATCAGCAGCCATTATGTAACATTGATTGACTGAGCATATACATCATCTTCATCCAATCTACCTCATTACCGTGTCTCTTGCGAGGACGCCCCGGGGTGCGAGTTTCACACACCGAGTCTGGTCGAAAGAGACAGAGATGGATGAAGGGAGGTAGTCTCTCCTTGCCTGCCTTAAAGGACAATTACGCTGAATGATTGATATTCACACTGACCTCTTCTTCATCAGCCTGAAAGAAACTCAGGGCTGCAGGAGAGAGGAGAAACCAGCAGGGGAAAAGATGAAGAGAGGAACACGTGAGGACAGGCGGGGAGAGAGTAGAGCATTGAGATTTGAGAGAAGTTTTGATGGAAATAACTGTATTTTTCCGGGGGTGGACAGCTTCAGAGTGCATATGCATGTTGGCATCGGGTGACAGGAGTGAGGGTTGATTCGACAACATCACTTCCACCTCAACAAAGACAGGAGGATCATGAGGAGTCATGCAGTTCGCCATCTTTGCACTCTTAAATCAACACAGTTTTAAGCAGCCCTTTTCAGGCTCAGGCGGGGGGCTGAATTGGTCATTTTTTAAATGGGAAAAGTCATTAATTCAGTCAGTGAGTGACAGTAATGCCATTATTTTTATTCCATCAAGACGTGACGGGAGGCAGGAAGGAGAGGGTGACTTCCTGCTATGACGAACACAAATTGAACCTCTTCAGATTCTCTCAGGAAAGCTTCCACATGTTGGCCCTGAGAGCTCTGCTTCTGCACCAAGACGCTCGCTAGAGGTGGCTCCACATGGCTCTGCAGACGGCTTCTTTATACTCAGCATGAACACTCTCTAACGAAGAGATTTCTCACCTCGACAGGCGCATAGCATACTTTTCTCATCCTCAATGATTGATCCTTCTGCCTATACAATTTTAAAGCAGCTATAATGTGCTTTCCACCTGGTACCAAAACAGAAACAAGCAGGTCATCTTTTCAAATAAGGGCAATATTTGTGCATAAAACTGAAATATTTCACCAAATATTTAAGTTATGTAAAACTTAAATATTTGGTGAAATATTTAGGTTTCACTAAATATGAAGGATGCTTACCATATGCATTCTCCATATGGCAAGCCCAATATAAACGCAAAGACAGTTTAACAATGTGGAGACCCCTCTTTTACAAAATGCTGGCCTTTTCTTTTCTCTTTGAGACATAGCTCTCTAAAACTAAAGAGGAAGGAAGCTTTAAATATCAAAGCTGATCCTAAATTGTTCCTGCGCACTCGGTACTGCGTGCACATGCAGGAACATTGATTCTGCAACAGCCTCCCTTTAGATCTCAGCAGGCAAAGCAGGAAGTGGAGAACGTAAGAGAAAAAGTAGTAAAAATAAAAGTTAATACTCTGTTCTCTTTAATTTGTGTAAGTACAGGTTACATAAACTAAAACCTTTATATTACAGCAGAATTAATATTGGCTCCCCAAGGGACTGCAACTAGAAATCTAAGCACCTTTACTTGGAAAATTCAGTTGATATAATCTAAGCCAATGTTGTCAATTTAATTGTAAAATACTCTCTTTTGTAATAAAATGAATCTGCAAATCATTAGAGATTATAACCATAACAATGGTTTGCTTTCCCAATAAAAATATTTAGAATTTTCAATTTTCTAGATCTAGAATTTTTTCTGTGCATTTTTGGGAACAAGAACAGGGGTTGGGTCACTCTTTGTTAGAAAATAGTTACTTTATAAGTTTTCAAATATTTCTGATGAAGTCTGCTTTTTAATAATTTGTTGGATATCACTGTATTCCCAAAACCAAGTTTGACAAGTTCACAAAGATGAAAATAATTACAGGTGTCAGTCAAAAAATGTAAATGGCTCGACAAATATCAGATTAAAAACAGAAGGTAAAGATTAAATTAATTTGCTATTTTATGCACACCACATCTTTTTAGCATTAATAAAACAACTATGTCTCTGTAAATGAGTCTGCTGTGGTGTAAAAGTCAAAAGTTGAAACCAAACGTAGGAAGGCACTGAACTGACATTCTGGATTTTCTTCCTCAACTTATTTACATGACCGTGAAATACAATTACGCAACTCTTTTCAGATTACTTTTCTGCTACATTTTTAACAAAGATGGTCCATCTATGTTCTGGTATCGATACCAAGGTTTTAAAGTCTTCTGGTTTCAAATCGCTACAATTTTCCATCATAACATTCCTGTAGTTTAAAGTTCTTGTAGTGAAACATCAGTGAAAGTGCTGGAGTGACACGTTTTCATCACCTGAATAGAGCATAAAGTATTTCTCTAATCCCTCTCCCATCCCATGCTACTGTGCACTGCTGGCCAGCTGGTTTAAAGGCTGCTACAGGTTTGACTATTTACTAATTGAGAACAACCGGAAGGTTGGTTTTCTAAATTTTTGCTTAAAGAATAAATCAAAAATAACAAACACACAATATATAACTGTAATAATCAATGTTGTGTAAGTTTTGCAAAAATGGGAGTAAATGTTGCTTTTCTGTTTTTAATAAAAGTAAAACAATTATGTTACTCCTTTAAAAACAACATGGTATTTTTAGACGTGGTTGTCATGTATATGCTAAGTTGCCAATCAGAAGAAGCTTAGTCTATCAAGAGGAGAGCTTTAAATAAATTGGAGCTAAAATAGAGCCGGGAGGCAGATTGTGACCATAAAGAAAGTTTAAAACTAATAAAAAAAAGGAATATTTACCCACAAGTGACTCATTGTATCTTAGATAATTTAAATCTTTTGCTTTAACATTAAAGTCTGCAATCTGCTCCACTAAGCTCTCCCACATCCGCTGCTTAATTAAACAATTTGCCAGAAACTACACCAGGTGCTGCTGTTCAATTAAAAGCCACAGTGTTATTTTTTTTATGTGCATTCCTGCAAACGACTGTGAAGCTAAACATTTTCAGAGGTTTCAGTCATCGGCAGAATCCTGCATTGATTATGCTCAGACAGAAAGAGGTAAGCGACCGAGGGCTGGAAAGCAGATTGGCAGAGGGAGAAGGCCAAGCAGGTGACAGAGATGCACAGTGACAGGAATGCTTCGCTTGTCCATCCAATATGTCTGGGTGGCAGGAGGAGAGAGCCTGGGAACGGGTTAACAACACACACACACAGTCATGCACACCCGCACACACCCCCACGTACGAATGCACGCAACAATTGCAGAGCCTTGCAAGACCTCATTTGCAGACCTGCTTGTAAATAGAGTGTAATCCCACGTTTGTAGCTGCAAGGTGTGTTGCTCCAAAAACATCTAATTGTACATGAAGTGTGACCTGCCCTTTTTCAAAAAGAGCTCCACTACCCAGATTTTTTCCCACAGTGACATAATAACGCTAAATCGGCCATGTTGGAGGGGAACGCCATGTGGGATCCCACCAACACTCACGTGTAAACATGCTATCCAACCTCATGGTTACAGAAGGCAAATAAGAGAGAATTAAAGAGCGGAGTAAGTGATATTTTTCTCTGATAACTGGGCGAATGCTACAACATTCTGTTTGTTTCACAAAATATACACTCCTATAAAAAATCATTTGCCCTCTCAGGTTACTTCAGTTTTTTTGTCACTTAAATGTATCAGATTATCAAACAAACTTGAAAGATTGCATGATTATGCAAAAAGTAGTTTTCAAATGATTATTTCATTTATCAAAGAGAAAAATAGTCATTCATATCAACATTGTGAAAATGTAAACATATTCCTCATTAAACCATTAGGTTTATGAAACAATTTACTTCTTCACATAGAGCCAAGTTTGTTTGGATAGTTTTCTTCCTCAATAAATAAAATGATCATTTAAAAAATTGCATTTCATATTTGCTCAGATTATCTTTGTCTCATTTCAAATTTGATGATTGCAATAATTTCAGCATTATAAGAAGCAAAAGAAGAAATCTGTAGAATGACATGCTTTTCCACATCACATACCTCTGCGGACGGAGGGTGCGTGTGTGTGTGAGAGAGAGAGACTATGGATTATTCTTACTCAGAGTAGATTCAGCAGACAGTTTCTTCCAAGTAAGATGCTGTTTTTAAGAGTGTGGGTGAATGTGACTGTGGGTGCTCTAAGACGATTTGTGCTTTTTTTCTTTATAGCTGCAACTCCACCGCTGAATTTGAATAGAAAGAGAGAGAGAGCGAGGTTGAAAGTGGGCACTGTCGCAACTAGGGGGCGCCACCCCCCATGGAGCTCATTAATCACTGCCCATCAAAAAGCGGCCCTGTGCTGTTTGTGTGCGCCATGACGGCCACCTATGGCATGGGAACACGGGTGTGCAGCAGAAGTACTATCAATCACTATCAGAAGTGGAGACTGGGAGAGCAAGAAAAGAAAGGGTGAGGGTGAAGAGGGGGATGAAGAGCCGGAAGAGTGGGTGAGACAATGATGTTTTGCTATTATCCTCTCTAAATTACAGACCAATGTCACGGCTATTATACAGGGAGGTCAAACTCGATGCTACACAATGTGACTGCTTCCCTTCCGGGGTGAGGCTTTGCGTTGAGACGCCATAGCTCCAACGCTGCAAATCCACTCCACAGTGGCCAGTTGCCATGGTGGGAGTCCACAAGGAGGCGGCGTCTCAAGAGGCCTGCATGTAGACTACACAACTGTGCTGTAAACACTGCAGCTGCACTGCAGTCCATTTTGTTTAAAATCTGTCCTTCCCTGTTGCTGACTGTCTGTAAGCACAAACAGCGAATAGGTGAGCAGTGGAGTGGGATGAGTGTTTGGGAACCGGGGTTGTTTAAATGACCGTAATTACATGAGAAGATGAGCTGCATTCCTTCCTGAGGGCAGGCTGATTACAGGCCTCTCCTCTTAGGGCCCCTGTAATTACACACCCTATCCTGGCTACCCTCCCCAACTCAGTGGCTCACCCTCCACCCCAAGGTATTTGCATGGGTGAGGCTACAGCCCCCACCCCTCACTGCCATGTGTCCTCTGATCCACCTTTCTTTAACTTCTGCTACACTCTGCTTCCACCTCCTTTTACCTCTCTCATGCCAACTGCTTTGATTTTCATCTAAAAATTAATTTAAGATTGCTTGAAGTTACAATAAATTATATAATTCAAATATTAAAGTTGACACAGACATGTCTCTGTTGGAATAAGGTGGAGGCTAGTGCCAAATGCCAATCAGCGCTAATGTCCAGCTCTTGACAAGCGACAACTGCCCTAAGGCTAAGTCACGGCTCCTTCCCACCAAATTTTAGTCTCTTTCACACTCAAGGTACATGTGGGTGTGCTTAGATGACACCTTCAAACAAGCAGGTTCACGAGTGACGTTAATTTTAATGACGAACTGCATTTTTCAACACTGTTGTAAGAGATTGGCAAATGAACGGGAAATAAACAGCTCGAAAAAACAGTAAGTTTCCAGCAGTCGGTAAGCTGGAGGCACAGACAGCTATGCTTCACACACAAACCGAAATCTAAAGGCAACAAAACTTTCCCATTAAAAGAAAAAAAAAAGGACAGAATTTATGTTCGAGACACCGTCTTTAGGCAGCTAAGCATTATGCTGTGTTCAGTCAGTAGGCGTGAACTACGATTGTGAGAGGAAGGCCTAATGCATCACAACATATGTGTTTTTTATTATACGATACGACAACCCAGCTGCCCCAGGAGACAGGGGAAGACGGCTGTATCAAACTTCCTGTACAAATCACATCAGACACCCGAGCAGGTGATAATGAAGGCGGAGGAGAGCGTTAGAGGGGGGCTTATGGAGCTGCAGAGTGGGAGAGAGATAACTAAAACATCACAAGGAGAAGACGGATGGATTAAATATGAAAAGTCTTGATCTCTTCGAGCATTATGGAGACGGAGAGCAGCAGGGAGGGAGACAGAAATAGAGCCAGTCGAGGAGTGACGCTCAGGGAAAGAAGGACACGAAAATGGGAGAGATGGTGAATGTATCCCAGCTAAAGTTAGGGAATGATGGAAAGGAGGAGGGAGATTAACAGTGAAGATGTGGGTGTGCAGCCATGCAGGAGGGAAGGAAGGAAAGTAGTTAGAAAAAAAAGGAAAGTAGGAGGAGATGAAGAAACACTCCCGAGGTGCAGATTGAGTGTAGCTCTTGAATGGTGAGCGTAAATACGTGAGCAGTGGGCACTGGCCACGCTTAGAGACGCCAGCTGCCCTAATGTGTTGTGACAGGAGCTGATTTTTGTGACTAACTGCTTTGGCAGCGGAGCTCCTCTGTCATGCTAATGAACAGATGAGGAGATGAGCCGGATTGACAGCGGATCGACGGGCAGCGCTGGTGACCTCTTCCACACACACACGCACACGCCCGCACACACCAGCAGAGGGTTGGACGGCCTGCACAAACCCACAAGCAGACCTCGCTGTCATAAATGTACACTGCACACTAAACACACTGACATCTCCATTCCTGCTAGTTTCCAAGCAAGTGTGACAGAGGTGACAGCCCATGGACAAATGGAGGAAAAAAAACAAAGCATGATCAAAGCCCACACAAACACAGCAGGGTTGGTGTCACTCCGTTGCTTCATTGCGTCCCCTTGCATCAGAGAGCTCCCCAGATATGCAGTAGACAACAACCGAGAGGCTGCAGGATGGCCTCAGTGTTTGTGAGCGTGTGAAAAATTGGTAATAAAACTGGGAAAAGCCTCATATCCAAAACATTATGAAAGAGCATTACTATTCTGCAAGCAGCTGCAATAAAGAGGTTTAGAAAATGTGTTTGGGATTGGGATGAAATTATAGTGACATATTATCTGGTGAGTGGAATTGGACAATTTTCAGCTTGGCTCAAAAATTCACTGTTTTTCTGATCAGTGAATGAATCTCCACACTCTTCAGAGTGGAAGTTGTTACAGAGGGACAAAGATTTTACCCTTGCTTTCAGGCAGTTAATCTTTGAGGCACAGCAATAGGTGGAGGAGGGGCAGCGCTGCATTCCTCTGTACTCCATAGTTTCATCGTTACATGTCATAGTTTTCCATTGCATTGAGTACCCACTCTAATGGCGGGAGTCGTCATACAGTTGGGCGAGCCCAGAGTCAGAAAAGATCCGTATGTGACACAATGGAGGAAATGGAAGATATGCTTGTGGAAACTATGTGGCTTTTTGTCTGACTCAACAAGACGGTGAATGAAAAATGTACAGAGAACATGCACTTTTATGACGCAACCCGGGAATCCACTTTAAAATCAGGCTCACAACACTCTTCATTATACCAGAAACACCCAAGTTGTTTGATTTTACAAATTTAGATTTCTCAGACTTGGTTTGTGGTGGATTTAGAAGTACTGAATGCTTTCCTAAAATCTCAGAGGTCAGGTAAGGATCTTTACTCTTTTAGTAGATAACTGCACTAAGACAGTTTATTCATTTTGTTTTAAAATAGTAAAGCACCGTTCATCTCTGGTAATATAAATAATACATAACTGCTCACTGAAGAAGAGCAAGAAACAAATATTTCAAACAGTTAAATTATAGTTCAGAAAGAGAAATCAGAATCGGTTGAAATCACCATTAGCAGCTCAAAGCTTTTGCAAAACTGAAGATAAAAAAACAGACTAAAATCTCCACGGTGAAGGCATAAAATTGCTGCTTACATCAATAATAGAAGCTTCGAAGTACATTTAGGCAAAAGTCTACTTTTCAAGAAGATTAAAATAAAATGAAAACGTCTGAGATAGAAATAGATGAAGAATGGAAGCAGAGAGACAGGCAGACAAGGATGAGTAAAGATTAGGGCACTAATAGCTTGAAAATCCACGTTGGAGGAGATAGATGACGAGATGTGATGTGGCGATGGCACAGGAGGACAAATGGGGAGGCAGCAGTTAGAGGTGAGATTCAATCTCCCTACTCTGCAGAATGTCAGGGTTCTGCAGGCAAGAGAAGCCCTGTGCAGAGGCTAATGGCTGTTTTATCCTTCTGATCTTTTTCTTTCATTCCCCTTATTCCTTTTCATCATTTGTTCAAAATAAATTTCCTCCTCCCTGTGCTTAGCTCGTATTAGCTGAGCTGATGAACAGGAGAAAGAGACGGGATTTTAAACCAAGCCTATGGCTTTAATGAACAAAATACTGTCAGTTTTTAATTTGGATTCATCACTGCCATTAGACATGGGCCAGTCCAAGCTTCCCAATGAGATAACTTTAAGTATAATTATATACTTTTTTTGTGGCATCTAATTAAAATGATCTTAAAGCAATACAATAGCAAATTGTTGCAGTTCTGATAGTGCAACCTTTTCATTTTTGATGTACTTTGATTTCCGATGTCTACTTGTCATCATAATTTTTTAAAATTCAACCATAATTTTCTGTTTTTCAGTTTAAAAACAAAACAACAAAAAAATTCCAACATCTAAATCTAGACAAAGACAAAAATGTGTCGCTCAGTAGCAAGAGAAAAAAAAAACAGAGGAAAGAAAAAGGAAATGTCAGTGAACAGCTGCAACAAAAAGCACAAGTCATTTTGACAGACTATCACTTTTGGTCAGACCAAACTTTTCCCCATCCTTCAATCTCCCTAATGTAGTGTGAAACTGAGAAGTCTGCAGCAAGCAGAACAAAACAGGAACATCTCGGCAACCTGCGCGCATCTCCGTTCCTCTCAACAAATCTAAATCCTGTTATGTTTCAGGTCAAAATATTGCTTCTTTTCCCAAGTGTGATGAGTCAGCAGTCAGGCATCAATCATTCATGAGCCTCCGATTCCTGTCTTATGTCAAAGTGTTTTTGCAGTTCTCCGCTGCAAGCACATGGTTGTCTCCTTGACCTGAAGGAGAGGACAGAAAGTGGCTTGGACTGGAAAAAGAGGGCATCACAAAGCCTGGAGGGGGGCCGGACCAGAATACGTCTCTGGTCTGGCAGGATTGGCGGTGATGGCCAGCGCTGATAATGATGAGAGTATGACAAAAGTCCCTTTGGCATGAAAGAATAAAGGAAGGGGTTGCGAATGTGAGAGAAAATGTACTTGTGTCTGTGTGTATAATCTAAAAGAAGGAGAAGCAGAAGGATGGACGGAGAGACACCCGTCAGACGCCCAGGGCCAACGCTGACGGATGGTGACTTTGCGTGGATAAAGTGTGTGACACCATGACAATAATGATGAGAGACTCTTTCACAAACCCTCTGTCTTCTTCTTCTTCTTCAGTCTGCCTCCCCCTCTGCTGCCCCCTACATCTACATGTAACCTTGATCCATACACTGTGTCCTTTTCATGGCCCTAGTCAAATGAATTTGACAAGGTAAGTCATTCTTCACAATGTTGAATATTTAATAAAAGTTCAGTTTGAACATAGTGCCTGATCCATGCATCAAAATATTAGAAAAGAGGCATATTTACAGCTTTGTTTAGAAGATACCCGTCAGCAAAGCCTCTCTAGAATAAAGCATGGTTTGGTGTAACAAATATTGAGGGCATCACAAAGACTACTTTACATTATGACCTAATTAAAAAGTTCACTTCAAATCTGGTTCATAAAAAGCAATAATGTGCTGAATCAGCTTTACATTTTATAGCTCTGTAGGGATCTGCAAACTGACAATAAAGACATTGAAGGTGAAATGTTTGCTGATTCGTGTTTGATGTACCGTCTAAGTCTTTTATAAGCTCTGATCAGCAAGCAGACCTGTTATGCACCTGAAGGGTTTCAGCACACATTACTAATTCAAACAGTGGATATCCATTGACATATTTTAAGGGCTATTCAATGTTGGCTATCCCTCATCCATATTCAGCTGAAACAATATGTAGAAGGTTAGACTTTTTAACCCAAAATTAGCCTCCACAAACATTTCTCAAGTCAGGCTTGGTTAGCCCTTTATAGCAACCCCTTAATAAAAACTTTTCAACCACATTTGGACATCAATAGATATATATTTCACTTTTTTTCTGAGCTTTGTGCTCAGAAAAACATATTTTCTATTTGTCAGAAGGAAATCCAGGGAGATGTTATAATTATTTTAATCAGAAATTAAATGATTCCATCTTATGTGCAGGTTTCTTTGCTAGGACTATGCATTAACCAGAGGTGAACTCATAATATACACTAACAAGTGGCAAAAAACTCAAAAATCCAGACTTTTTCTGATCTGTGAATGCACCATAATAAATACGACCAGACCACAACACTTCGATGTGGACTGTGTTACTTAGGGTAGCAGACTCAGAGTTACCTACTTCAGTACTATTACTTCAGTACTGAGGATGAAGTCAAATGTGAAATGTAAGAAGCTTTTTCAAAGCAACCATTGCAGTTAAATCAGACAGTAAGATGGCAGGAGAGAGTGAGATTTAAAACAGAAACAGGAAGGCTCACCATTAATCGCTGTCTCTCATGAAACATAGTAGACTTGCAAGTGCTTGTAGTCCTTTGAAACTAAGTACTGTAGTTTAGACACACAGGTTCCTGTTTTTTTATGCTTGGAACGTTAACCTCTACAAGATGCTACATGCAATTTAAAAAGTGATCTTTGAAATAGTTTTGCCTTTGAAAATGAAATTACAATGAAACCCAGCATTGTGATGTCACCGCTGCTGCAAATGTAAATAATTAATAACCATTCAAGGCTAAAAAGCTTGAATGGGAAAATATTTTAGTGTATCTGTCATTTACACAATCCAGGATTTATGACAATAACAATTAATAATAAAGTTTTATTAAGCTGCCACTGGGCAATTTTTCTCAATCAGGTAACTCTGTGCCAGTAGTGGAATTTCATTTTGAGTTTTCTTTTTCCAATATTTGTACAGTTTTAAATTTGGGCCATATCTCTCACCATACAAGGCTGCCAAGCCAGAGGCACTTCCTTCATTTTGTTGACTTTCTTAAAAAAAAAAAGAGAGTCAACAAAAAACAAAACAGAATCTGACAGGCTTGATAAAAAGTTGTCCTATTGCTCATTTACATATCCAGTCAGTTTGGAATATGCATCACCTGTTTTGTGCAGAGTGTAAACAGTAAAGACAAAAGCAGTCTGGTGTGGGTGCTAATGATGCTGATTTTTAGGGAGTGTAAAATCTGTGAATGCACAGAATCTAAGAAACACCATAGTCTGAAATAACTGTGCTAACAAAGGCTGTCAGTGATTTCATTTACAGATCTACAAAGAGTTTTTCTTTCCCATCTGTCTAAAAGGGTTGTTTTTTTTTTTCAAATCGACAAACTGTTCAAAAGAAAAAGGTAAAAAGGCTTGGAACCAAAAAGAAAAAAGAGGAAACTAAAGGGCCAAAATCTCATAACCTCCCTTACATTAAATTATAAGACAAATATAAAAGCAGATTCAATATTTTCATCATTTTACACTAATCTTTTCTAATGCAACAAATGTATTATTCTGTAAAACATCAATATACAGCGGAAATATGTGATGTTTTATACAGTTCGACTGTAATTGCTACGCTAAGTGTGCATTCAGTCCTTCCCCATATTATCATTGCCGAATCTGGATATCGATTTGTTGCCAGGTAACTTAATTAACCGTGCGATGTTAAGCAGGTGCTTTCTTTTAGACATTGCACAATTTTTACAGGTTATGTTTTGCTCTTTCTATCTTTTTTAAGGACTGCTAGGTTCAGATGCTCAGAACAAGGTTTCTCTGTTTCAGTAAAGATAAGGCTGTACTACAGGTACTACAGGTTGTACCTCTCCAGAGCCGCAGCTGAGGCTCAGCTCAGGCTACAGAGGTGATCAGTTTTGATAAAAAATTACATAGAGAAGCTGTTCTGTTAAAACTCACCTGTTAGTAACATTTATCCATGATCTAAACCCAGTACTAGTCATGATCAGTGAAGGGATGGTGGTTATCTCCAGTGGCCAAAACAGAGATTTGAAGATCTGTGCAACATTGCTGTATAAAAATACAGAAAGTATAAAAACTGATGGGTGTCATTCAAATGCAATGTATTCTGCAGACGTTTCATAAGGTTTCATGAAAAATTTCCATCTGAACATTGAGAGATAGTCTCTGGGATTTATCTAACATAAGAAATAATCTCAACCATGCACTCAAACTGAAGCTAAGCTTACCTGGGAATTATACACCATGGAGTAATTGCTTCTGTTTATATTCAGACCTTAAAAAGAGTTTAAAGGGATTGACCTAAAAACAGTATTTGAGATATTTAGGAGTTCATGTGCAGACCTTTGGACCTCTGCCAGAGGTGAGCAGGGGCACATGTCCACGGTTTGTGTGGACAGCAGGGCATTATCTCTGTCCCAGATCTGAATACCCATGGCTCACTGAACCTCTCACAAACCAAAGACCGCCCAGAGTCAAGACTTGTCCATTTCCACTGGCTCCCAGCAGCGCTGTCATGTTTACACTGTGTATAGTCTGACCCGTGCACTTTTATATGTTTTTCAGTGTGGTCCTCTGATTGTACACTCGGCCTGGCCTTTTCACTCCTCTTCCCTCGCTCTCTTCCCCTTCACCCAGCTAAAGCCAAGGCAGCAGTCCTGGTTAAGAGCTTTGTGTATCCCATTAGGATGATGAAGAGCCCTTTCATCAGTCCGCTCCCTCCGGCCCGTCGCTGACAGGAGCTTTACCTCGACAAGCCTCTCAAACACACGGCTCGACATGAGACAGCACCCAGCGAAGAGGTCCGCAGGCGGCTCTGATAAACAATCACAGCTGCCCACACAAACAATCACACACAAACACACGCATGCACACCCAGGGTCGGGAAAAAAAGTTAAAACAGGAACATCTTCCTGTCAACTTTTCATCCTCAATTTTCTATTCACCTCCAACCGCTGGGGCTCATGTATAAGAAAAAGCGACAGGATGAGACACTAATTCACTCATTCTAACTCTGAACTCGGATCTATTTTTAATCACAACTGGAGGAGTAATAGCCCACCGTCCGGGCTGAGCTAAGTCCAGATGGGCAAAGTCATTTTTCAAGAGTCCGGGAGCAGGAACAAGAAGATGGAAGGTAAGGATAGAAGAACGTGAAAAGAACCAAGAACAGAGACTCTGACAGCAATTGATGGACACAGAAGTGGAGACAGACGAGCCACAGCAGCCAAGATGACCTGGATTCTTCAGAGCAGTATTGATTACTTAGGGATGAAAAGATGAAAAAAAAAACCCTGCTTATAGACAAGATAAAGGAGCTCAAAGATGCACAAATCAAAGTATTATAGGTGCTTTGCCTTGAAGCAAAACAAGTAGGATGAAAAAAATGATCAAAAAATAGAAAACAGTTAATGTTACAGCAGACTAAATGAGCAATATGATCTTTAGGAAACAATGTATATATATATGTGTGACCTATATGCAGGTTTAAAACAACAGGCACCCAGTCCTATTCAATGTATCCACAGCCACAACACAGAGGCCAATCTCTCCCTGCCGTAGTCTGGATTATTAAAGTCCGCCAGATTAACTCTCTATAATCGCTTTTGAGACCTTTGACCTTAAAACTGATGCTGCCCAGAGACTTGCCAATAAGAACACAAAAAAATGAAAGGCAGGTAGTGAATAAACTCCTGGCTTGGCTTCACATAAATAAGCATTTTTACTGTACCTGAAATATAGCTGGAATTGTGATAGAAGGAGCTAAATGACTCAAGGATTTTGCATCATTTAGAGATGTTAAACAAGGCTGACTTTTTTAAAAATGTCAGACGATTTCTAGAATTATTTATCTATCATGTTCCTGGAAAATAAATTTTGACCACAAAACAAACTAAACTGCTTCGTAAGGCCTAGCAAATATAAATCTAGTGACTTTCTTTTTTATAGCAGGGCTGTGTGAGATAAATTTGGGAACCCAAGGTCCTTCTTGATGTTCTTCATTATTTTACCAATTTGCCTCTTTTTTTCTTGCCAATGGACGGACTGATGTCCATTGGCAAATGGATGTTCAGTGAATGAACATCATTCATTTTTCTTCATGTTAGTTGGCTGAACCCCCAAGGGTGGAGATAAGGAAGACTATAGATGTTACTGTGTGGTTTCCATTGCATATGATGGTATATTTGATGTTTGAACTTCTAAAATGGGCGATTATAAGCGTTCTTCAAAGCGGTTTCAAGTATTTATGGATTTTAGGGCAGCTGTGGTCCCTAACATGAGCTGTATAGGAAACGGTTTTTACATAGGGGGTTCACCGACTTTTATTATATTCCTTTAGTGTAACTTAATGTATTCTATGACTGAAAATCTAAAGAATCAGTTTAAATTATGATTTTCTTTTTCATGCCTTTGACATTTCTTGAGCCTTTGCTATACTTCTGGCCCACAGAGCAACGACATCACAGCTCCTTAATAGCCACACGGCTGTGCTGGAAATTGTAAGAACACAACAGCTTGACCCTCATATGCCTGGGTCATTTGTGAGGTACAAAGGCAGTCAGCAGATATAAAGGTGTTTATACTTCACTCACAATTTACAATCTATTCAGCATGACTGACTTCACAAGTGAAGCTCCATTTTTCACAACAATAAGGAGAATCAGCTTTTGTTGTTGTGCGACTGAGTGCAGAGCAGAAAGCAGATGATGTGCAGAGGAACATCCAAGCAGATTACAGAATCCATGTGGTATATATGCATTTCTCTTAGTGGTATGAACCACATTCAACAATAAAATGCCGCCCTGTTTAAGTAGATCCCAAATCATATAAACAAATGACAGACGGGAGTGAAATTAAACTCTGTTTGCAGCTTCTCTGCAAATATGCATGAAGCAAAATTTATGCCAGACAATGTGGGTTTATCAGCTTTAGAGCATATTGAAGTCATTTCCTGAAGTTAATATTCATGCTTTGTTTTTCTGTGACTCATATTGGAGCAAATCAGCAAGTCAGACGACCTGGTCTTTTATTAACTTCATCTCCCGAACTTTTCTGGTCACATATGATATTTGTGCAATTTTGGATGGCCTAGAAGCACTGCTCTTATGAGGTCCACATGTATTTTGAGATGTATGCAGATGCTTGTTGCTCAAATCTGCTGAAATCACAACACGACCTTCAGCTGGTGAGATCTTTCATCTTTCACTTATGTGTGTTGGGCTGTTGGTCTGACTGCAAAATGCAACCGACTGCAAAATGCAACCGACTTCACGGATCCACCTCTGTTCTTAACAGATTACTGTGTCATGTTCATTCTCACCTCCCAAAGAGTTTGTTTTAATTTTAGCAGTAAAGAAGTTGTAAAAATTCATTGGAAGTGTGTCAAAGTTTATGAATGATCATTTTCTCACTTCCGAGGATAAATACTCTGCTAAGGACGTAGGAAAGGTGTCTCTCTCTCTATATATGACTCTCATGATTCATAATTCATGATGGCCATATTTATATAAGTGTGGCTGCACATTCAGTTCATCACCTCACTAAAGTTAGATGAAGCTTTCTGATGGTCTTTTTAAGCCAAATGTGTGTTTCAAATCTTTTTATAGAACTACCAAATTATTTTCTTGCTCATGAAAGCCTCAACTTGACTCCTATTGTTCCTTTCAACTGTCATTACAATTTGATCTGAAGAATAATAGGTTGGTATAATGGCTACTTTTAATTTTCAGAGTGTGACACATGAAAAAGGGAGCAGAACTTACTACTTTTCTGCACTGCTTGAGGTTTTGGAAAATTTTCATGTTACCCACTTCTCTCTACATTTTGAGCTGTGCTTAATTTTTGCTCTTCTGTGCAAACAACTATTTATGCAGAGATTACAATCAGTAAGTAAGTAGCTTTTTTCCCTAATCAACAATAGAAAGTAAAACAAAAAAAAAAAATTTGCTAAATAATAGAGAAGCACTTAGAAATCAGGGATGTTTACACTTCAGAGGCTAGAATTGGTGATCAGCCAATCAGAAACAATAAAATCCAGATCTTTTTCCAATCTTTATTCACATGGTGAATCTTTATTCATCATGTGAATACTAATGACACTTCAGTGTTGAATTTGACACTAAAAGGCAAAATTAGATTTTCTGGACATAAAATTCAACTATATTAGCACCACAGTTCACACGTCACACACCACATGCACTATTGTGACTCAAATATTGGAGCAATAATAATAGATCCAATAACAATGTCACACACTTGGATGGATGTACTAAACTGAAAGTGAAACTGGCAGAAGGACCTACTTTCTTACTAACTTGGCTAATAGTTACCTAACAATAACTTAGAATTGACTTGACACAACAGAAGACTATGATTTCCACTCCCTTGTTCTACGTGTACATGTACTATTCAGAATAGGAGCACACTGAAAGCAACACACACTCCCACAAGTGGCCTTGATGCTCCACAAAATTCCCTCCATTTTCTCACATTTACACCCAAGTAACTCCCCAGCATATGCGTCAACAAACACAACAGTGAGACAGCAGCTTTAGCAATTCCAATATCTGTGAGTTTTTAGAAGATTAAGTTATAGGATACCTTAAAAGTTGTTGGGAACCTCAATAAGGGGAGGTGTATTTTTTCAGAGGCATGTTGATCCTTCAGTCAAGCTGCTTGTGGCAGCTTGACTGAAGTTAGATGTCAGCAGATAACAGCAAGCTGAGAAGAAGTTGCTCTGTTTAGTTGTTGCGAAGAGTCAGATTCGTCTGAACCTGCCGGATGTTTTCATTCTTTTGGAAAACTCTCAGGTAAGATAAGGATCCACTAATTGTACAGAGAATCCACCAGTGTCTGCTGCTGGAAATACTAACGACGCTAACCAAGCTAACAACACTGCTATCATTAATCTCTCTTGTCATGCTAATTATTGTAATTGCTAAAACAATATGTTGCAACAGACAAAAATGTCAACTCTGGTTTTAGGATTCTTTTATAGCAAAAAGAAATAAAACATTAACAGTAAATCAAAGCTTCTTCCTGTCAGGTATTACATTTGACACTACTTATTTTGTTATTCACAACTATTCTTTATGCATTACTGACATGTTTTTTATTTATAAAGTAGGAATTGGCTTAAATCAGTATCAGCAATTAGAATGTGCATTTCTGGCAGCTCTCACAAATACAAACCCTTGCCAAGGTTTCTCTGTCCTGCACTTTACAGTACTCCAGTGCCGCCTTTATCTTGGTTGTTTTTTCCAATTTAGGATAAATTATAGGATCACATTCGGAGACATGGACACAAGGTGCTTATTGTAATGTTACCCGGAGGTGCTCAGTCAATGAGTTAGAAAGAGGGAGAAACAGAGTAGTTATTTTATTCTGTGCGCCACACCCTCCCGTTTCTAATGGACCCACCGATACGCAGCTCCATTCAAACAAGAGACCTTGAGCATGTGCATGCAAAGAAGGAAAAAAGAGGGAAGAAGTAGTAAAGCTTGCATTTATTGCTCATTTGGCGACAATGGAGAGATAGGGGATGTTGATGACTTGAAGATGGACCAGGCTTTCATCAGTATGTTCCCGTCCCAGGGTCTGAGTGTAGATTGCAGCTCCTATTGTGGGCAGCAGAGAGCAAGATGATCAGATCAAGTGCACCTAAGTACATGGATGGTATTGATCTCTACACCTTGTTACACAGAACACCTCATGATGACTCTAAGACAAAACGGTGATGAATCTCACACCCGCCAAAATTGCCTCTTCTGCTCAGCTAAACGTCTCTTCTTATCATCTTCAAACCCCTTAAATACACAGGTAGTTTCACTTCATAATATTCGTTTTACTTCCTTCTGTCTCTCTTTTCTTATTTGCGACACTGATTGCTTTCTGTGTCTCCACAGCCATTAAAATGATTGGAGTCTAGGTATTGTATATCAATGTCTCTGTACCTTCAGAAAAGTGTAGCTCCAAGCTGTTATTGCTTCACCAGGGGATAAAAAAACAAAGTTCTGAGCCTGGGAAACAATGTGAGTGTAAGTTTTTACTTTGCTCTCAAAGCACCAAACAAGGATTTTTGGCACAAGTTAAAAATAATTATGTGACTAACCAAAAGAAGAAGAAATCCCAAAATATATGTAGAAACTGAACATATGAACTAGGGCTGCACAGTGGCGCAGTTGGTAGCACTGTTGCCTTGCAGCAAAAAGGTTCTGGATTCTATTCCCGGCCCGGGGTCTTTCTGCTTGGAGTTTGCATGTTCTCCCTGTGCATGCGTGGGTTCTCTCCGGGTTCTCCGGCTTCCTCCCACAGTCCAAAAACATGACTGTCAGGTTAATTGATCTCTCTAAATTCTCCCTAGGTGTGAGTGTGTGTGTGCATGGTTGTTTGTCCTGTCTGTCTCTGTGTCGCCCGGAACTTTAGCTGGAGATTGCACTAGCACCCGTCCTGACCCCTAGTGGGGGCAGGGTGTTAGGAAATGGATGGATGAACATACGAACTAATGAATTACATGTTAAAGACAGTTATTTCACTGCAGCATCCTCAATATTTACCTGCAACTCTTGTAAATATGTGAATAAATTATAATAAATTAATTTTATTATGTGGTAACATAATCGCACATATTTGGAGATTGTTAAAAACCTCCTTATTGTGCAAGGTGGCAAAAAAAGTGCCTAAAGAAAGTTTTAAAAAAGGGGGTTCACATGGGATTTCTAATTTTGTCATATATCAAAACTAAACAAAATTTTCAGGAGTTTTTTAAGGCTAATTCCACATTTAAGAAGGGCATTTTCATATGATAAATTAATAAATAATAATATCACAGTCCGATGCTCCAGTAAAGTATTGATTGGCCAAAAAGAGGGGAGATGAAAATTTAAAAATGCAATTTTAGAAAAACCATAAAAAATCCGATACAATGCCCTACAAAAATAACGAAAGGCAGAAAATATATTTTATATCTTCTTCCCTTGCAGCATTTTTTTTTACACACAATAATTTGTTCAAGGGTTCTACAGTCAAGATTACTGAGCTTGAAAAATAGGCATAAAACACAGATGGTGTTTCAGCAGAGTCTTGAAAATGCACACTAAACATGAATCTGAATATTAAACAGTTGAACGTCTTTCTAGAAGCTTTAATACAGCTGGAGCATCAGCTTTACCAGCATGAATACAGTCTCACTTTAAGTACGTAGCAGCTAAAGCTACACATGCCTATTGACTGGTTGATATAGGCAATTTCATTACAAATATGTTCAAATGCAAATACAAGTAGAAGGGGTGCAGCTGGGTAAAGCACACTCGCCATCATTTCTATTAAATTGAAGATGTCTCATATAAAAAGCAGCACTATATTAGATGTGTTTGCTTCTATTTTCTTTATCCAGTTCTCTGAGTCTGTTCTATCTGGGGCAGTGGTCAGCAGTTTTAATCAATTTTCCGAACACAGGAGCACTCCAGCAGTCAGGAAATCCAAGCAGGACAGTGGGGAATGGACACAGCAATAATAATAACACAAAGTATAATCAGAATTATGGTCTAAAGAGATTAGGTCAAAGTAATCCCCAGAATAAACACAAAACGAGGGAGGATGGGAGGTCGCTTGTGATCAAGTGCAGGGATGGTGAGCTGCGTCTCCTCTGCATTTGGTGCTTTTATTCTCGGTTATGGGGATTTGTGTGAAATCGTGTTTGATTTGAGTTTTGATGGTGTTTATTTTGAGAAACGGGAATACGTTTGGGGCTCAGACTTGCTTTTATTAAAGAACAACATAACGCTGCTCAAACAAACACCGGTTTCCTCCGGTATGCTTTACAGAACAATTTCAGAGAGGAATCCAAACTAAGTGCATCATTTTGTAACATATTGCAAACATTTTGAAGTAAATACTAAATTTAAAAAAAAATCTTACAAAGTTAAATTAGGGCTACATGATATTAAAGATGCAGTATGCAACTTTTATAAACAATTTGTCTTTTACATATTTATGGTTTTGAGCTTTAAGTCATGTTATAATTTTATTCCGTCATCAAAAACCTATCTGGAGTGTTGCTTTAGCAAGGATGAGGATGTGAGCAGAACACACCCAAGGGTGATTGACAGCGCTAAGACCCTCCTCCTGGCTCTGTTTGGTTGTTTCTGACCGAGCTGTGTATTTCTGCAGATGGCAATAGGACCACCAAAAAAAGGAAGAGGAGCTTGATTTATTTTTCAACACAACATTTGTGTCATACTATGGTGACAGTTTTCGTAAATATGTAAATGACACATGCTTTTATAAAAGTTACCTTCTGCAGGTTTAAGAAAACATGCAATATGCAAACATTTGGGCAGATTGTGAGTTTCTGAGTTGCGTTCATTGCAAACTGCAGGTGGTAAGTGGTTTTTACAGCAAGTGGAAAACAATTAAACTCATTATTTCTGTTTTAAGAACACGATTTAATTGAAAAACAGGCATCTGCTGTTTTAAGAATGAAACAACCTTATTTTAATGCCCACTGAAAACATTTTCTGCTACAATGAAAAACTAGTCACGCCAATTATATTGCTTGCATAGTGAGCCTGAATGCCTAGAACCTATATAATAACATCCACAGGAGTCCAAGTATCTCTTTACAATCCAAATGTTGCTCACATTATTATTGCTTAAGTCTAAATTTGTGCTATGTTGTACAGCCATACTAAAAACAGAACATTTTGAGTATACATCACTTTACAAGCCGACAGGCCTCACTTTAACTGATGCATTCAACGATCACAGAGTCCAAACGGCTGATTCAGCTGATTACTTAGTGCATTTCCAGAACAAAAACTATTAGAAAAGACATAGATTTCCAGTACCATGCAACATTCTGACCTCATATAACATTAGAAATATTAATTTGCATCATTTCAAGTGAGTGCAGCTGGTATTGTTCAGCTCTTTCGACACTTAGTCTAACCATCTGCTCTCTGTTCGTCTTTAACAAAACGCTAATTCTCTTAATTCATTAATCATCTCCCACTAGAAGCCGTTAGAAAAACACAAGTTGGCAGCTCAAAGATGTAATTTTGGTTGATTTGCCATGTTTATGACAGGTCTCTGTTGCAGTCCCCTCGGTGCTGACTCGCTGTGGAAGGGGTTCAGGGATCAGAGAGCCACACCTCGGGGTCACTGACCGCCTTTCTGCTGAGCAGGCTTTTGTCCAGCAGCTGCATGCTCTCAGCCTATTCAGCAGCCCCAACTGAGAGCTACAAGAGACCTGAGCCTATTGTCTGGCGCCAGATCTGTTTGAGGAGCAGAAGAAGGCTCTCTTCATCTCCCAGAGAGTTCAGAGAAACAGTTAAAACTCCATAAACGCAAGCAAATTTACAGTAAAAAGAAGTGTTGAGTAAAACTACAGTTCTCCTCAATACACTGAGGTATACCTTTACAGTCAAGTGGAAATTGGATTCTAAAATATGACATTTTCCAGTTTTTTCTAAAGCTAAAGCATAAGGAACTAATATACTAGAGCGCATAATGACTCTCATCAAACCATAAACCTGACAAATACAAAACAACATCATGAAACTTTGATCCAAGAATCTGCAGGAACAGTCTGTACCACGCTTTTGCATTTGCACACAAGCCAATTATGAATGAACTAATTTCTATGTTGAAATTATGAGCTCAGTCTTGTGGAATATGAATTAATAAATAATTTTAAGAATCAGAGAGACTGTATTGAATCTGGAAGTAAGAGTTTTACAGCGCTACAAAGGAAACAGAAGAGTGGTCGAGAAGAAAACTATTAAGGAGAAAAATAAAGACAAATGACCCGAATCAATTCGAAATGTTACATCAGAGTCCTGATCATGATGTATTTTTAAATTAACCATTGCTACTTACTAAAAGCAACTCTAGATCCCTTCCACTGGTGTCATATGCTTGATATTTATGCTTTCTGCACTAATGGTGTTAGTCAGTGAGCTGTGAAGCCATATATTAAGTGATCAATGTTTAAAAGTCAAAGTCTTTCTGAGTGTCTTGCAAAACTGTGCGAGCTACTCGCATTATTTTGCTGATCAACTTACTTTAGAGTTTTTCTGACAGTTTCACAGTTTTTCACCACTTACAACAACAAAGTGGAAGACCAACTTTATTGGCTTGTCTTGTCTGAGTTGTGCGACCTGCTCTATGTGCTGTCTTCTATCCACAGACAGCTGCTTCTGTTCTAGAGAAACGGTAATCATCAAGCATCAAAACATCTATTATGATCAAAAACACAACAGAAAAAAGGAGGAAGAAGAACAACCTGTTTTTGTAAAAGCCTGGCGATACACAAGTCCTGCACTGACATATGTTACAACACAAATTATCAACAAGTTATATAAAACCGTTGCCTTACTGCTTCAGAAATCTGCTTTGTATGAAAACATTGTTAATTAGGTTTACTGAAGAGTGAGGCTGAAATGATTGAATCAGATAAATGATTAATTAAATCATCAATGGGAAAACTGCTGCAGTCTACTCAAAGCTGTGAGCACCATTTGCCAACACAGTTTTTCCTTCCATTCAACTTTCCATTAATTTAATTTGAAACAGCTTTCTGAACAGCCGGCTTCTTTAACAACGGTCTTTCATGGCTTACCCTCCTGTGGAAAGTGTCAGCGGCCATCTGAAGGACAACTGTCAAATCAGGAGTCTTACCTACTTTGTGGAGAACATAACATATGATTTCTGTGTTAAAACTGACATTTTTATGATTTTTCTATATTAACATTTTCTGAGAAGCTGTATTTTGGGTAATAATAGTTGTCATTATCCCACAAAATTTATAGAAATCAATTGAAAAAGACAAAAATATCTCTGCATGCAATTACTCTATATATTGTATAATTTTCACTTTTCAAATTGAAGTAGTGAAAAAAAGTACATTTTATCGACATTTTAATTTACTGAAACACCTGTATGCTTCAACCTGCAGGTAACAGGCTGGGGAACGAGAACAGACTGAAAACTATGATTATGTAACACACTTTCATGGACAGGACCAGCTTTGATCATTTAACACCTGATTCTATTCTGTTACATTTTGAATTTGTTTGAGCGAGTCGTCTCAGCAAGCTCTATTTGCATTTGCCCACTGTTGCAAGCATGCAACGAGAAGCAATAAAGGAATTATACTGCAATGACCAGTGGCGTTGCTAGAAAGTTAGCAGTTCCCAAAGTACGAGCTAAGTGTCTGATCATGCACACAAAATGGCCATATCACACTCAGTAAAAAATTCCATCTGGAGGCATCAGCACTTCTATGAGCAGAATTAAGTCAGAGTGCGGTGACTTTCTCATTTACAGTGCCTCCAAAGAGGCCCATTATTAACTTCCCAGAATGCAAATGTGCTTTGGGCCAATTAGCGGTTAAGTCACTACCATTGTAGGCCCATAAAAATCCACCCTTTCCTGATCCTTCAACAGCATGACTCATGGGCAAGACTAGAACAGCAGCCTCTAAATGTGTCACGATTATGACTGTGTGCCTAAAACGAATCGGGGAGCGACGCATTTCATTCCCACGGTGCTGGAGCCGAGCCATGCCTGTTAGTGTCAGGGCTTCTAATGAAATAAATGGACTTGTGATGGTACCAGGCCTCCATAAGTGGCAAGTAAAGAAAACTGATCAAAGGCAGCTAAACGTCTCCTTTTAGATCTCCCCCAATCAAGAGGCATTTAAAGAGAAAAAAAAGACGGGAGGGCTTCCTCTTTTTTTTATGTGTATGTTTTTGGAGACAGACGCCCTCATCCAGGATGTCTCTGTGTAATTACACGCCACAGAAGACCTTCATTCCTCTCCTCTTCACAGAGAGAGAGATGAAAGACAAGAGAGACACAGGCATGTAATCGCTCCTCTGACTGAAAGAGGGGGAGAAGAGGTGAGGGCCACTAAGAATAGGGGGACAAAAGGATGGTGAGTGCTGGTGGGGTTTTAATAAACCTCCTCTGTCTCTTGTTTACACAGTCTCTCCTGCCGCTCCCACACACACACACGCAGACTCAGAGTTTCTCTTTGACTGAGGCTTTCATTATTCTCAGAGTTGCCTCGGGACAGATGTGTAAATTGTTGTGCTAGTGTTAGGCCCACAACTGAGAGCTTAAAACGGCAGGAGATTTACACACTCCACACTGCTGCGTAACTGTCACTCAAAACAGCACAGAGAACGAACGCCACGCAAAACAGCGCCGCGAACACACGAAGCCGACACATCCACGCGAGCTTATGCAGGTAATGCAGGTACGCAAACACGCTCGAACTCCAGCGCTGACAGCAGCGTGGGCGGAAGCTGACACTCACTCATAAATGTTCTATTTCTCTCCACTATTCACAGTTTCCTAAGCTGAACCCGACATAAAGACTCAATCATTTCATCACACCCACCAAAGGAGAAGTGATGTCACAATATGATGCTGTTTTATTATAAAAACTGTGATTTTTTCTTTGCTCGCATTTTTTTTTCTCAGTAGGATTGTGAATGGTTTGCTTCGGAGCATAAGAGCATGTAACACTCTCATTCAGTGTCAGATGCATTTATTTTCACTCCTGGTAGTGATGTGTAAAAAACCCTGAAAATTAATTTAATCCTTCATCGCCACATGGAAAAAAAAAAATTTATTCATCTGATTAAATTTATTCAGTGAGAAAAAGAAACTCTCAGCTGAGGAATAATAGTTTTTAAGATAAATTCTGTTAAGTAAGGAAGTGGATGTGTGATACTGTGGGCCTGCGTCTTTTTGCAGGGTCTACAGCTACCTTAATTTTAAATGTAAATTTTGTCACCTGATCTAATAATGAAAAAGGCAGCCAGATAATAATCCAAAACTTATGGATCACAGTTTCACACTTCTCAGTTGTTACATTATTTCTCAGGTTTTCCTTTTTCCACCAAAAAGTCAAATTAATGATTTGAATTTAAAATCTTTTCTTAGTGCTACAGAAGAGAAATATTAACTTATTAAGGGTTTTTATATCCACTCATTCATTAATGGGATGGGTCTTGAGATAGTTCTTGTTTTGTTATTGTTGCTGATGGTTTAGAAAACTCAGATGCATAATAACCACATTGTGTAACATTTATTAATAAAATTACAATAAATTTTGTTTCGTGACAATTATAGGATATTGTTCCCACGTTCGGTGAGTTACAGACAAACATAGGTGAAATAATCTAATGTAATAATGTAATACCAGTAAAGTTAATCTCGTTTTAACTGTTATAATCATCATTTCAGGAAGCCATTTTTAATAAAAACCTGAGTGTGAATGCAGCATAAGATGCTCGTGCGGCTCTTTTCGAGAGAGTGATTAGTACCATTTTTCATCCGACACGAGCCAAGTGCAAATTTCAGTTTTTTCACAGGAGAGAGAGTTGCCATGGAGCTGCATAATTGCATATCTATGTACAATCTGTTCAAACAGTTTTCTTTCTCTATAAACTTATGCCAAGGATGCGTAATACACAACAAACATTGTGCCTAGTTTTTGTGGCTCTTCCTTGTCAGTAACTCCTATAGTTCGACTAATTCAGACTTAAGCTTAAACTTCTGGAGATATTTCTCCTGCTTCTATTTGTTTATACATTATTTGCTGTTACTGCTGCCAATAACTTTGAATACTTAGTTTGTTTTCTATAGAAGGTGCACCTATTAACTGTCTCTTTTGTGCCAAAGCAATCAAAGAATTTATTCCTGCCATTAACTTTGGGTCATTCTCTTATTTTTCTTTCTTGCAGAAAGACTCCAAGAGTCAACGCTTTAATATATGGCTTTCTCTCTTTAGTGGATGATACCATTGGCAGAAATATAGTTACCACTAACTCTGCCAACAACTTCTGTGTTCTTTGTTTTTTTCTTTTTCCATAGAAAGTAAACTTGGCTCAGTGGTACTGACTTTAGTTTGCCTCTTTAACTATTGATTATCATTAACTTTGTGTTAGTTTCCTTCCACAGAAACTAATACTTCCCCAGGGCTTTTGTGCAATGGTGTGTCATGAGGCAGATCTATTGAGTGGGATATTGCTGCTAATTATTTGATGTTTCATTTTTGATTTCCCCTCCATGCTTTTGTTTAAGGCTGTGTGCTTCTTCTGGATGCATTCACTGACTGAGCTTTTGTTGTCATCAACCCAGTGTGTTCACTCAGCTGCTTTTTATTTCTGTAGCTCATCTGTCTTTCCTGCACAAAACCTTTGAACAAAATATTTGTACCACAAACTTTGTCAACTCTTTGTGTCATATAAACTACTCCTTACTAGTTGATTGAATTTTTATCTTTGATTCCTGATATTACTGCTATTGTCTTTGAATACTCTCCTAGATCTTCTACAGAGTACTCCTGAACTAGTACTTCAGTGTTTAAAAGTGTCTTTTTCCTAGACAAAGTCAGTGAAATTAATACTGGCCCCATTAACTTGGTGTCTTGTTTGGTTTTTCTTACACAAAGTGCACCTGCTCCAGTGTATTTGTGTTTAATTTTTGCTACATAGTCAATAACATGATGTAATCACTTGGGTTTCTTTATCTTGCTCAAATTGGCATGATATGATCAACTGTATTCAGCTGAAGTGTGTTAGGATTGGATTATTTGTATGTAATCAAATCAATAGTTCAATTGAATTGGAAAAAAAAAAGAACTGAATGGGATTTTATATTTTTACACATGGATGGACATATTTGTTTTGTGAAGTGCCCCAAGACGAGATTTGTTGAATGTATTAGTGCTACATAAAAATGAATTTAAACAATAATAATGATAAATGCTTATTCAAATGCTGTGTTAGCTCTTTTCTTGGTTACAATCAGCCCGCCAATATGTCCTGGCGTCCGCCCTACATGTGGCATCAAGCCATTTCAAGAGATGTTTTGATTAAAAATAAATGATTTATGATGTAATGCTTCTGGTGTGGGTTTTTTGCTTTAGTGTTTTATTAGACAAAAATGGGACATGAACGATGATTTTCTCTTACATTTTTTTCTTCTGCTTTGACTAATTACCATTAACACATTATGAGGAAGTGAAGACAGTGAGCGCTTGCCACTTTCATTTGGAACAACAAAGATTCAATATCATCAAAAAGACAATTTTTCTTTTTGTAAAATGAATGATTAATCACTGTGTTTGCAGCATTCTGATTTTATTTTTGTCCCCAATGATGTTCTTACTTCTGGTCACGCCTCTAGCTCTCAATTTGTCTGAGTCTGATAGCTGTGAGGCCTCAGAGGAGCTCCAAACAACCCATCTGTCCAGGAATCTGCCAGCCCGTCTGTCTGGCTGTCTGCCTCTCCACAGGTGTGTGTGTCTGTCTGTCCCTACGTGATCCATGTTCCTTTAATTAAGCCACAGAAGATAAGGATGAGAGCTGGCTGTAGTGTGAAGGTTGAAGCCATAGAAAGGGAGACAATGGTTTGTGTTTAATGATCCGCTGTAACTATTCATCTCCCTTAGCAGAGCGGAAGAATGCTGCGGAGATGCTGGGTCACCCCAGACTAAAACTTCTCTGCTGCCTGTGGCTTGATGGGATGAAGTGTGCTTCACCTGCTGCTTTTTATTTTTATTTATTTTTTTTAAGTAATTCTGGTTCATAAAACAGGGGCGATCAGAAATAAAATTACATTTGTGTGGAAATAAGCAGAAAAACTATGAAAAATTAGGGAATTAAAATATTTTTTTCTGATCTGGATTAGAAGCCATAAATAAATAAATAACTGGGGATAATTGGAGATGTTCCCAATTTCCCAGACTTCAGAAGTTGCTTCAGTTGATTTTTCCGACTGTGACGTCAGAATTTCCGAGTTCCAAATTAACAATGGAACGCAGCATAATATTGTGCAGGAACAATAGTTTAACCAATCAACCAGAATCTTCAAGCTCATTCTGAATAGCCAATAATACCTATAATTCCTCTCTCTCACATATGGTATTGTATTTCTACCCATATTAGGACTTTGTATTGACTTCCATTCATTTTACTAACTGCATTTAATGACTAAACCAGACATTTTCCCCAATCCTAACAATTACTAATATACAGCTAATCCTGATCTTAACCAAAACCTAATTCACACCTTACCTCTAAACCTATATTAAAGAGCGTCCACTATATCAGGACAAGGTTTTGGTCCCCATATGGCCCATTGGTCTTCAGTAGTTTATTAAATATACCAGTAATGGTCCTAAATAGGATAGCTGAACAAGTGCACACACACGCGTTCTGGCTGCTGAACTAGTTGTGAGCTGAGGCTGAGTAACAGCAGCATGAGAGTCAGAATAGAGACACCCAGAGTTAATGAACCCTCACCAGTCAGCATGTCTGTCCATCTGCTTTCATAATCCCCATAAACAGCAGACCGTGCTGCACACATACACACACACCCACACCCCCTCAAAGGCATGCATACGCACAAACAACATATTGTCATCTGAAATATCTAATGTGAAGAATGAGGTCTGCATATGTGCTCTGCATTTGTTTGTGCATGTGTGTGGGGAGGGACTGGCCGTTACAGTGGGGGGTGGTGGGTTTCGTATGTCCACCTCGATGCCTGCGCCTTACTTCGGCTCACCAGCTAATCTAAGCAGAGCGGAAGGGAAAAGAGGTGAGCGTGAGGTCGTCTGCAGAGCCCATCTGGTCAGCAGCAGGTAAGAGGCTTGAAACACACACCCGCTGACACACTCCATGCGTATGTTTGCTCCGACACTTAAATCTAGCCTTAATTACATGCAGGTACATCTGCCACATTATATGAGATCTCTCATCCCTCTGCTTTGCACAAATGGTTCCTTACTTCACAGCGGCTAATGCATGACTCTTTGCATGGTGACCACAACAGGATTCCTTCTGCGCAATCCGAAGAGCTGCCAGAAGAGCGAAGAAGTGGCGGGTCGGTATGAGCAGACTGATTGAGAGAGAGAGTACGACCCCTTTGTGACCCGAGCAGAAAAACGGAGTGATACCTGACTAATTCAGTTTGTTTCCCATCAGCATGAAGCACACACACACCAAACACACAAACCAAGCCAAGACATGCTTGTCAACCCTTGATTAAGAATCCAAGTGAGAAGGGAGTCTTTTTTTTCTGTGTGTTTGCTCCCAGTCAGAGCATGGAGAGGAGAAGTAAGAATTAGGTCCCAAAGCTGAAGATGGGTGGAGGAATTAAAGAGCGGATGAGGCCAGATCCCGTTCTTTCACACTGCTCTTTTGCTATGGTTCCAAGAGTGTTTGCTCAGAAATGGGGATTATTGCCGCAACTGTGGCTGTTTGTATGCATCTGCTTATACTCTGAGGACGAAGCTCTATATTTTGCATAGCATACTTTTTTCCTACGCAAGATCTTAAAGGATCAAAAAATGGGGAAGGGTTTAAGAGAAGCTGAAAGAAGGTAAAATGGTAGAGATGCATGGATTAGGCTTTTCCAGACCAATGCTGATTTCAAATTTTCTCTCAGTCCAACTTTGACGATGTAACATCTAGAAGAAATAAAATGTGTCATGGGTTTTTTTGGCAGAAGAATCCAACTCAAATTGAAAGAATTACGTGATTGTTAATGCATCAAAGCTTATGTTGCTTATCCTAATATTTTATGCAACTCAAAAAAGGCGCAGCAATGTAGAGGCCAAATTTTTCTACTATACATCATGTCAACATTTTTAAGTGCTTTAAATTAGAATCCAGTAAAGGCACAAGATTTCAAGTTTTCTCCAGCTTTTTGAAAGTTAGAATAACTTAAAACTTCTCTTTCCCTCTTGCTGTTGCACACTATTAGATGGCTGAAAGAAGGATAAGTTTACAATAAAGAAACATGTCTGAAAAACTTCTGGTTGCAAAAAGGAGCGTTATTGTATTAATCTTCAAAAGCATGGTGGTGGCAGCATCATCCTGTAGGGAAGCCATCCATAACCCTTATTAAGGGAACACAAGTATACACACACGAATGCTTTATTTTTATTATATTTTATTCTATTTGGGGCAATTAGATTATTTATAGTTGACATTTGTTTATACGTGACTCTGGGGTGTTTTCACTCAAGGGCATCAGATTCCTGGAATCTCATTTCAAATGTTAGATGTTGCATTTGTTAACTAATAATGGATTTTTTTAGTTGTTATGCATTTAACAAATAAAAAATGTACTCAGATGTTTTCATCTAATTAAGCTGCAGATCATGTATCAGAGCCAGTCGGGGGAAAATTGGCCAATTTTGATCACCTGCCAGCTGATTAGTGTAGTGCATTTCTGGGTGAAAATAGAAAGAAAGAAAGTAAAAAAAAAAAACAGAAGAGTCAACAAGAGTTTAGCCTCACGCTTTCCAACCTCTGGTTAAGTAGCAGATCAACACCCTGAACAGACAGGGACAATGAGCTTAAGAGACAAACATGATGCTTTAGCTCCACAACAAGTGCTACATTAAATCATGGCGTAGCAGCCGTCTGACATGCAGCCAATCACACACAATCCATCAAAGCAGTGCCTCTTTCCTTCTTGCACACACCTACACTCACTAATACATAGAATAGACATCATCCGAGTTAATTTTATACCCACGCAAGAAAAAAAGTAAATGATCTGCAAGTCCTGCTGTTGCTTAGCTGCGTGCCACAAAGACTAAGGGCGCTAAATGATTTCCGTCTTCTTTCTTTTGCCAGAGGTGTGCACATGTATGCCACTCTCTCCAGGGAGGTCTGTGTGTCATTCCCCTGCTTTAGACACACCAGCTGCTCAGTGTGCGCTCTGCAGCGTTAAGAGACTGATCTCTCCTTGCATGAGCCCCCCCAGTGGCCTCCACATCCACTTACACACAGGAATGACAAAGCCCCCCCTTGGAGTCCTCTCTTCTGCCCTTCCTCGACAACCCAGACACCTCCCCACATTCATGAGTACCTCAAGGGCAGATGGGACCCTAATAAGCGTTACACCCAGAAAAACTGGATTTTTCACGCTGCCTTCTAAAGAGCAATTCCCAAACTCTGACTGAGAAAAATGATGATGGAGTGAAAAAGATGGACGACAGAGGTTGGCATAGATGAGGATACAAAGCTATGAATATATGCCCGTTAGAGTTTCATGAAACTGAGGGAAGAAGAAATGAGTTATGACAGCGGTACATTAATATTGATTTTAAGGGTTGTAGTTTTGTGTGAGAAATTGGCAAAAGAAACAAACACTAGGGAAAGAATTAGTCCTTCATTTCCAAATTCAGAGTTTTCTTAAACATCGAGTTGCAACAGGTGGCTGAAATTGATTTGGCCCTGACCAGTGAAAACTCAAAACTACAAGGTTTTCCTAATAAGTGTCACCTAATCACCATGTGTAAGCAAGGACAAGTTGGGCAACACGACTTTTAGAAGATGCCACTGGCCCGAAGACGAGCTAAAGTTATTTGTCTTCAGAATCAGTAGCTGTGTTTCCATCTGATTGTCATGCGAATTCTTAGCAAACATTTGAAATGTCAAAAAAAAGAAATACATGAAGAAATGTGAGTTACACAGGTTTCCATCTACTGATTTGGAGCAAATCAAACAGATTTTAATTTCAGCAGAAGTTGATAGTGCAAATCTCTGTAATAAACAAAATGCAGAAGTTGAAAACTAGCAGGAACCACAAAGATGGAGAATTCTCGCCTCTGTGCTGAAAGTTTGGCTTTAAAAATTTCTCTTAATTTTGTGCCTTTTGTAAGACAGAGATCCAACAGTGGATGGAAAAGTTTGAAATGTCAGAACTAATTCAGCAAATGTGTTTCCATTTCCCGTTTTGCGCATAAACTCTTTTTTTTAAAAAGTCAAAAACCATCTCAAGAAAGCGTAAAAGCTTTTTGTTGCTTTCTTTTTGGAAATTTGCCTTTTCTATCAACTGTTTCTAACAAAATACTTCAAAATATGCACACAACTTGATGGAAATAGGGAACTGTGGTGGTGCAGGGGTAAAGAGCAATCCATCTATGGAGGACTTCAATGTGGCCGCGTTTTGTATCTACTTTGATTGTAAACACTAAACAATGTTGACAGTTTATGGTTCATCTAGAAAAGATTGCTAGTCCACTGCCTCCATTTGTTGTTCTAATATCCATTGACTTCTGTTTGCATGCCAATGTGGAAATGGGTTAAAGGTTTGCAAAAAGAATATTCCTGTAGCTGCTATGATGTGGTTGAAATAGAAGTCCACTCTGTTCTTGGCCCCTTTTGGGACTAACCATTAGCTCCAGCCTCTGGGACCAACAAATCTGAATTTATACAAAATGAAAATACCAAGAGAGTGATGTAACATATTAAGTGCACATAACCTCTTAGCCGAACCTCACTTTAAAAATCCTGAACTATCCATTTAAAATTGCTGTCTTTATTAGTGCAGCACATTTTCTCCACTGATGTAAACGGCAATAACAACACAGCCTTAGATATATTTTCCTGCAGTTATCCAAGCCCATACAACACACTGACTCACACACACACGAAAGCATTAACAGACTGTGGTCTCAGAGATGACTTGGCCCTTTGAAGACAAAAAAAAAAACCTCAACTAAGAGGATGAGGGGAATCTATATGTTCTGAAAAACCCTCTTTTAAGACGAGGACTCATGCAGAGAGCTGGACCAGAGAGCAGCCAATCAGGAGCTGACACAGTCTCCGATCTCCGGTCCTCACTGCTATGGCTTTTACAACTTGTGTAGCGGTGTGTGTGTGCCGACTTAGGGGTAAAAGTGGTTGCTCTGGATCTGGCTGGATCCCCCGCAGAGAATCCAGATCCTATTGGTCACGACGCTCCGAGTGCCACTGAGATCTTTAAATGAAAATTCCAGCACTAACTCACTTTTTCCTCCCAACGGCCGAGCAGGTCTGCCAGTATTACACACACAAACGGTACCTCTTCATAAGGAGAAGTGGGTCTGGTTTGCAGAAATTGCAGTGGGTGTATGCAAGCATGTGTGGGAGGCTGCTGTCTTCTTAACATTCGATGTCACCAAGCTTGGTTTTAGCATATGAATCGTCGGGAGAAGCAGACATTTTCAGCTCAAACAAGTTTAACTTGCATGAATTGTTGGGTAATAGTGACATACCTTTTGAAAACAGATAAAAGGAAGCAGCGCTCCTGGTGAGGTTGTGAAGGAGTGTGTGTGTGTGTGTTCTCTTTACCCCACACAAAGGGGGCAGAAAAAGCCCTTTGGAGTGTCCTATTCATCTAAAGTACAATGGAACCCCACAGAGGTTTTCTTCATGCCTCCATGTTGGCTCCACCCAATCTGCCCCCACAGGGCGTGATGGAAGGGAAGGGGGTACCCCGTCCTTCTGGCAGAGCAGAAACTCAACTCCCATCTGTCACTGAAACTATCCATCCATCTATCCAACAACTGGGATGGTGATTACTAGATGACAAACAGGTGAATCTAATTAACAACAGGGTGCAGGTCTGGGAGACCTGGAGGAAAACTGTATGAGAAGAAAATACCAGGATAAAGGAACTAAACAGATAATGAATAAAAATACAAGAAGTCCTCAGTCAATCAAAACAGAGCATAAACAACATGTCACTGACTTAAAGTGCAAAACAAAAGTGACAAAAGAGACCAAAAGCAAACTAAAATTCCCACTGAGGGAAAAACTGTTTAAAAACTGCTGTTTGAAAGTCACAAAGTGGGATAGAAAGTCTTTATAAAATAACTTTAAAAAATTAGAGGGGTATTTATGGAAATGATCTGAAGTCTACGTGATTAAGCAGGACCAACTTTCTGTTTAATCACATGTAAGACGGTTGATGAACGACCCCAAAAAAGGAAAGGAAAACATTATTTTAGCATAATCTGGATTACTGCAGAGGCATTTAGGCTGAGCCCTCCACATGCACTGCGCATTCCTCCATCATACACATGGATATGGTCAGACCCTGGGCACAACACTATCATAGCTCCATGTCTGAACCTGTGGAGTATTCAAAATGCAGTGAGTTTTGATTATAGATTTTTGGCCAGCTAATACAGGCTTATTTTACTCCCAGTTTTACTAATTCTCACACACAATTCTTCTGTGAATACTACAATAATGTGAAAGTGTGTTATTCTTACAGAATATTATTATATTCTGACAATCTAATACTAACTCAAACCTGGGACACGTTTTAGGAGTTCCTCTAGTCTGAGATAAACAAGACAGTTAAACCAAAATGATTAAATCGCTATAAATACTTTCAGTTACTATCTCTGCAGAAGAAACAATGGCTTATGCTTGAAGCTATATCCCAGCCACGGCAGTATCAGCTCAAAGCCTTTCTTCAACTACAACAGTAATTTCACTTCCCACTCTTCATAGTCAGCTCCCTCTACCATTTACCTTGTTGTTTTGCTCTCTTACAGAGCCCTTTGCTGTTTGCTGCAGATTTATAGCGTCGTCTAACATGCACCGTATTGGCAAAGCATTAAACATGTCTGCTCTTAATACTGCAAGCTCTTTCCATCGATAAGAGCCTTAATAAAAACATCCTCTTGGTAGATTTGTGTGTCTCTTTTCACTTTCAACCCCCCACCTCCCTTCTCAACAATATCTTTCTTTTTAACTACTGTTTCTCCTGATGTTGCTAGCAATAACTTCGTTTCTGTGCACATTGAATGCTTTTCCATCTTTTTATTCCTCCTCCCCATCTTAGTACCTCTGAGTCTGGCCTGTGCCAGAGGTTTAATGATGCTTGAATGCTACTGCTACAGAGTTTTCTTCTTCAGCCTTTTCCCCATAAAGAATATTTAAAAGCCTTGCCCTGAGATTAGTCTTTCAATGTCTTTCTCACAGACACTTTTCTCTTCCTGTTCCTCTTTTTTCTTTTTTTTTTTGCCATATTTGCCTAAAGACGGAAAACATCATCCTGAATAAAATTTTTGTTATTCAGCTTAGGGGCATCATCTCTAATAGCTCCCAGCTGCAATCGGTTCTCTTGCTCAGACGACACAGTTTATAAATGTGGACTTTAAAAATCCTTCACCACCTCCTGCTGCCATCCGTGTCAGTTACTCTAAGGTGAACTCAGCGGCGGCTCCCTTCCCACCTCTTTCTCTATTGCCATCTCAGATTTCAAGAATTTGAGCATCATAAGCACATTTTAAATATTAAAAAAGACCACTTTGCACATATGAATAATACAGCAGAGAGGGCAGGGGCTGGCCAGCCTTCCCATCCCCTGCCGCCTGACGGCCATAAAACTAATGCACTGCCTCAGGACGGAATGCGGCCCGGCTTGGTGTGCAAGCAGAACTGGCCCGCGGATCCGGCCTGGTACGCAGAGAGCTGCTTATCCGCGCTACCCAACCACCTGTCCAAACCTCTGCGGATGCAACGGCCCGACAGCACTTTTGTTATGACTACATGTTTCAGACACACTCGAATCTAATCTGACATCTCAATCTGTTGAGAGTCTTTGAAGCCAAATCTACTTAGGTGTTTGCTCAAGGTAAGCTTTGTTGTCACATTCCTTCCTTCCCGTGAATATAAACCACACGCTCTAGCAGTCTGAAAGTTGCAGAAGTCTCCTGACCCCTCCACAGAGCAAGGGCACAAATATTTCAGAAGCCTTTTATACTCTGACATGTAATATTAAAGAACAAGAGTCTCCAGAGGCTTCAAGAGTTGTTCGCGGGGAAGAGGATTTCAAAACAAATGAGAAAGCAAGTTGAATTTCTCTTTCAAAGTCTGACATGTTGTGCTTTTTGATGCTCAACACCCGACTCACTCCCCTGCTGTCTTACAGTCTGGACACTTCCACCTGCTTCATCCTTTAGCTGTTGGGAAGAGAAGCACCAGAAATCCAGCTGCTAGTCAGAATCATCTGATTTTTTGCCTGATCAATCCTGACCTGATCAGATACTAAGTTGCAGTGAAAACACCATGGTTACTGAATACAACGGGATATTCAAAAGAAAATAGTATTTTCTAAAACATGTCAAGACCTGACAGCGGTTCATCGAGGCTGTGAGAGAGCAAGTGAGAGCAAGACTTTGGTCAGATAAGAATTTTCCAATTCTCTATGTTATTATTTTTAAATTCTGACTTTTATTTTGGCACATATTGGATTTTTAAATCTTGGGATCCTTATAAAATCTTAAGATTTCAGGTCATGACTCTTTATTCTGAACTCAGGCTGCAGTAATCACTGAGATGCTAAAGACCATTTAAAATGTCAACTTCTGGATAATTTTGCCTTTTGTTTTAGAATGGTTTGGCAGATGGAAGTTCTTTAAATGCTAATCTTTTACCTTTCTATATCAGGCTGTGGAAGAGCGAGAATGAGCTAGCCCTACTAAATACTAATAAAAAAATGCTAAAAACAGTGAAAGGACTGAATAAAGTAAATAATTACTAAACATTACCAAAAAATGTAATCGTCTACACTAAACAAAGCTCACGAATTTGCCTCTGATTGGTGCTGCTGGGAATCTATTCATCTTAAAGACTTAAAGACTATGTATAAACATCCCTTTCTTCTTTCAGTTTTCCAATTATATTGAAGCCTTGAATGGAGCAATATACACATGCGCACACACACACACACACACACGCATGCTGCAAAATCAGTGGACATCAGGGTAGTAACTTGAGACAAGTGTTCCTGGCAGCACGGTAATTAATGTATATGTCAACACAGAAAAAAAGCTCTAAAGTAAAAAGCTCAGCAGATCCACAAAATGGTGAGAAACTGAGGCAGGATCGTGGGGGGGGGGGGGTGATGCAGCAGAGGAAAGGTTTACCCACAATGGGAGAGAAGATAAATGCAATCTGTCCATCCCATCATAACTACCATAAATATATCTCTGGCTTTCTCTCTCCCAGACAGAAACTTTACTGGTGCACACTGTGCTATTGTCTCCTTCACCCCCCCTCCTCCATCTACATGTGCTGTAAGCTTGGATCAGCATGAGATTCCCATGGTATGATAAAGCATATTTACACAAAGTTTTCATAATAAAATAAGTGACTTAGTTGCTTTTATTTAAGAAGGACAACATTATTCCTGCACCTGCTAGAGTCCTATAACATATTAACAAGACATATTACAGTTATAATACTTTGTTTTAACATTCATTCACAAATAAAAACATAAACTCTCTTAATTCAGCTATTTTTGTTGCACTCTTGCTCAGACTATTAAACTTTTGTGCTGTTTATGTCTTTACAAGCTTTAACAAGCTGATGACTATCTACAGAAGAATGTTTAACGGAGCTTGCTCTCAGCTTGCCAAGTTAAGTTTCAAAACAAATGTCCTGTGATAAAAGTAATGTGAGGTGGTCCTTTAGTTTTCACATCACTGGCCATGTTTTTTATGTATGCCATGGCTTTCTTTTCAGACAGCTGACCGGCAGTGCACTGCAACAGGTAAGGGAGGGGAAAGTACTACTGGAGGAGCTGGCACTGCCTCCAGTTTTTATGGAGATTTTATATATCTGGAAGGACATGGTGCAATTTTGTTTTTCTTTTTTTAGTATATTTGAAATCATGGCTTTTTCAAATCATGGTATGCCTTGATACCAGTAACTGGCCCATGCCAAATCTGGTTCTCTAATCGGAATTCCCTGCAGTCCTACAATGTTTTTTTTTTTTTTATCAACAATTCTCATGAAAGGATTTCAGAATGGCTAACAACTTTAATAAACCTAAGCTGCTTTTCTGCCCTGCTTCAGGGAATAACAAACCCACAAGGACCTTGGGAGCTATTAGCAACAGAGGTGGTAGCGGTGCTGTTGATGAGCCGGGATATCTTATTGGCCTTTAAAAAATGATGAACATCTTGGGAGACTGTATACATTTCTACAAAAGATTACTACTATAACAGCAAAAGAAAGAAAAAAAGAGGATCAGATTTATTACTCAGTCATCTAAGGTTTTGCCCCCAAAGCATGCTGCATTGTTCTTTTTTTAACCAACTGTACGCCAAGCTTAATCCACAATCCACTAAACCCTCTGATTTCTGCCTTGTTTTTCAATCTGTTCGGACAAAGGGAGGGGAGGATGATTCTATATTTGGCTACAAACATGCTAAACCGAAATGAGATTTAAAGAGTCATTACTATGACTGGAGTCTCAAAGTGTTACATTGACATAGGAGTCACCAAACCTATCATACTGGGGGTTGTGACAAACACCAAGGCATCCAAACATCCAATTTAAAAGATTACAGGTCTGACTGGTTGGGAACTCTATGACAACCTAAACGATGAAACTTTTGAACTGTTAAACTGTTGCATTTATTTACACAAACTGCAATTTTCTCACGTCAATTCTAACTTTAATTTCTAAATAGGAAGACAAGTGAAGAAGATTTGAAACTTGCCATTTATAACCTTAATTTAAAAAAGATATTTTTCAGTTCTGTTTTCAGGCTTCATTTATATATTTTAATTTAATGTAGCATATTAAGAAAATGGATCTTTAATAACATTTTTTGCATTCTAAATTATTTGAACCATTCAAGTTTTGTGTTAAACTGTATATAAAAGAACATTTGGGGGTTTGAACTTTAATGAAGTATCGTTTTATATCTGGCAAAACTTCTGCTCCAAAACTGAAATGATCCAACCAGGGATGGGCTGATCACCAGTATCAAGACTTCAATTTTTTTTTATGTTCACAGACATGCTAAAATGTTCAGCCACCATAATCCAACCGTTTAAATTAATGAGATGTCAGGAAAAGTGCCTGAATGCTCCCCTTCCTCTTACCCATCTGCTGTCACACTTCCGGACAGCTGGCTGAAAGAAGCTATCTACACTTTACAAAAATCTAATTGTTGTCATTTTTTTAGCTTTCCAAAATAAAAATATGTTAAAAAGAAAGAAAGTAAGACAAAAGCAGTTGTGGTGTGAAAACTAAAACCAACATGATGGTCATACTATGTGAATGCCATCCAACACTTTGAATAAATAAACATCTTATTAAACTACAGTTGGAAAGCTTTGCGAAGTATTTAAGCTAAGCAGCCAGTTGTGCTTTTTCAACATTTTTGTTTAACATCAAAATGAAAAAAAAATTAAATAATAATTATAATGATATTATTGCAGTATTGAAAATATTTTAGATGCAGTTGAAATAGAAGCTTCCCTTAAGATGTAAAAAAAAAAGCAATTATGAAAATGTTTAGATTCATTTACTGTCATGTTGTGGTATTTTTAAATAAAGTTATCACAGAGTGAGAACTTTACACCAGTCCATGCCACTCATTTATAAATCCCAGTCTGTCCCTTCCTCAGTCTGAGCTACTCTGAATGCAACTTTCCAACATAATGAAAAATACATTGAAGAAGCATAAATAGTTTACAACGATAACTTCAGCATTTCACAAGCAGGTTCCAAGAAAATGTAGCAACCCGTGCTTAAAAAGATGTATCTTTTATTGAGGATGAGAAAGTTTGTCAAGTGTTATTTCGTTTCACATAGCTTTTTCTTTGCCTTTTCCTCTGTGGAGAGGCCAGGAAGGCATGGAGCAAAAACCTTAATTACTCCCTGCGCACCGGGGGACTTTGATTTTTCCGCTCCAAGAAGAAAAGAGAGCTCGGAGCTCAGGTTTACTGTAACACTGAGACTTTGCTGTGTGGAAAAGAAAGAAAACGCTCGTCAGCAGGAGGTCCCAGACCCCCGCGCTGCTTCCCCCCTTCATAGACAACACTCTGGGGTTTAGAGGTAACTGGATGACTCTGATTTAAATTCTTCAAACTGATTAAAATGCTCGCTTGGTGAGCACAGCTGGATGCTGTGCGTGAGACTCGCCATGTGAGCTGAAACTTACCCGTGCCAGACGCCACAAATCCATAGACCAGGAGAAGAAGAGCCAAAGGACCGGCAATTTGGTCGCGCTGCATCCGAAGAGGGCGCATCTTTCCGGCTGCGCCTCCGCACCGTGGGGGGTCTCCTGTCCTGCACGGTCGTTACCCACAGGATGAGGCTGGCTTGAACGCCCTCGAGTTCATCAACTGTACAAAAACGCGAGTTAATCTTGTCCTTTGGTTTAAAACGCATCCATCGCCAAAACTTTAATTCCGTTCGCATAAAAAGTTTGTTTTGAGAGGTTTCACGACGTTTAAAGGCAGGATCTGTCAGGCTGACCTGGTTCCCAGCCCTTAGCGCACAAATGCACTGAGAGTCACCAAAAACTTTGACGCATCGCTGCGCTAGACGGAGAAATTAAACGAAAGCGAGTCCAGTTCTGCGCCATAAAAAGAAAAAAAAATGTTATGCTAAAACAAAAACAATCAAACAAACAAACAAACAAAAAAAAAGAAAGAAAAAAGCGCAAAAGATAAAACGCTAACAGGTTGCAGCAAAAAAATAATAACCCAAAGACTTTGCTCCCGAGTTTGTCCACCGGACCCCGGTGCGCCGCGTCTCCTCTCGTCCCGGTCAGGAAAGGTGTAAACATGAACACGGGGAGCAACGAAAAGCCTCGCAGTGCCAACCCCCGGACTACCAGTCCCCGCCTGGCCAATCACGTGTCATCATCATCCTCCTCCTCTCAGACTGAGGGCTGAACAAGTGAAGGTGCACTGTAGTAGCAGGAGAGGAGGAAATAAGATGAGGAGAGAGCGCGAGAAAGAGAGAGAGAGAGAGAGAAAGAAAGAGGGAAATAGAGAAAACATGGAGTGAGAGCGCGTAGATAGATGCGCAGATCTATCTATCTATCTATCTATCTATCTATCTATCTATCTATCTATCTATCTATCTATCTATCTATCTATCTATCTA
>CAEGAE010000949.1:0-10093 GCA_903067095.1 Girardinus metallicus
GATATGTGGAGTCTGCAGAAAAACACAAGTCCTGGATGGAGAGTCAGCCTTGATTCTCCCTGCAGACCTGGTTGTTCTATGACTAAGGTCATAGAACAATGACAGTGGTGTCATCTGCAAAGATCCTAAAGTTTTATAGACTGATCCACTGAGGTGCAGTCATTTGTGTAAGTTAACTGCATCATTTGCTGATCTCTTTGCCATATAAGCAAATTGCAGGAGGTCCAGCAGGGGGCCTCCTGACCCCCTGCAGTTTGCAGGGGGCACTGTTAACTGCTTCAACACCAGTCGGTCAAAAGACTTCATGACCACTGACATCAGGGTGACTGTTAAACTTTTTGACATATCTTGCAAAGTCTGCTATGACCCCCCCATGACCAGAATGGAAACCAGTTTAAAAAGTTGTAGACAATAGCCTCTTCTGTGCATTCTAGACAGCATTGTACTCGATTTCAGCACTGAGATTTTCAATGTTTTTTTTTATTATTATTATTATTACTATCTGTCAGGCAGGTGAATATTCACTCTGAATATACTGAGTTTCTATGTGTTTCCAAAGGTGTATCACAAGGTACATCCTTGGCCCCATTCTGTCCTGCATTTACAGTGGATACAGAAATATTCAGACCCCTTTAAATTTTTCACTGCTTGTTTCATTGCAGCCATTTGCTGAATTCAAACAAGTTCATATTATTTCTCATGAATGTACACTCAGCATCCCATCTTGACAGAAAATCAGATATATAGACATTTTTGCAAATTTATTAAAAAAGACAGATTGAAATATCACATTGTTGTAAGTATTCAGACCCTTTTCTCGCATGCTGTCCATTTCTTCTGCCCCTCCTTGAGATGGTTCTTCTCCTTCATTGGGGTCCGGCTGTGTTTAATTAAATTGATTAGACTTGATTAGGAAAGGCACACACCTGTCTATATAAGACCACACAGCTCATGTCAGAGCAAATGAGAATCATAAAGTGGAAGGAATTGCCCAAGGAACTCAAAGACATGATGGTGGTAAGGCACAGATCTGGCTACGGTTCCAAAAGAATTTCTGCAGCACTTAAGGTTCCTAAGAGCACAGTGGCCTCCATAATCCTTACATGGAAGAAGTTTGGGATGAGCAGAACTCTTGCATCCAGCCAAATTGAGCAATCGTGGGAGAAGAGTCTTGGTGAGAGAGGTAAAGAAGCCAAAGGTCACTGTGGCTGAGCTACAGAGATGGAGATGGGAGAAAGTTCCACAAAGTCAACTATCACTGCAGCCCTTCACCAGTCAGGGTTTGATGGCAGAGTGGCTGGATGGAATCCTCTCCTCAGTGCCAGACATATGAAAGCCTGCATAGAGTTTACCAAAGACACATGGAAGACTCACAGACTGAGAAATTAGACTCTCTGGTCTGATGAGATGAAGATTGAACTTTTTGGTGTTAATTCAAAAGGTGCTTCTACTCAATTCTGAGCAAATTTCTACATTTCTGTTTTTTGTGTCAAGATGGGATACTGAGTGTACGTTCATGAGAAATGATATTAACTTTTTTGATCTTTAGCAAATGGCTGCAGTGAAACAGAGTGAAAAATTTTATAGGGTCTCAATACTTTCCGTACTCACTGTATGTGAATGTCCTCAGAGTTGTGATTGTTTAGGGATTTATGAGATGAAGATGAGAGGTTGTCCTATATTGTGTAATGAAGATAATGAGCAGACATGGGGATCTGTTGTCCTCTGGACAGCAGCAGACCTCCTGGTCCCGCCGTCTCCTGCTCGGCCTCCGACTCCTTCTGTTCTCATTACTCGACCTTTTCACTGCCCAGGCTCTCAACTTGATGTGACAACAGGCTCCACCACTGATCTGAGAGGTTATGAACCTAATGAGCCTGCCCAGTGATGGGATGGCTTCAGACAAGCTATCCCAGAGTTCCCCTGGGGAGAACTGCCACAGTCACACTCCTCACACACTCTCCTCTGCACTCGTTCTCTCCTTCCATTCCTTCATTTAGAAGCCAGCACATGAAGAGGCCCTCCATCATGGTGCTGCTCATCTCTCTGTCACTCTGGCAATATTAGGCTATAGAGTAAATAGCCTAAACTTCACTTGAAGTAAAGAAACTGTCTTGGATGATTATTTAGTTTTGTTTATCCTAAAACAATTAACCAGAACTGATTTGATTTTGCTCTTTGAAACTCTATTAATAGATATGTTTGTGTAGATAGCTTATTCTAAAGAACATCAGGTCGTCTTCTTATTAATTTTTCTGTTCAAACTCGATGGACTTGATTTAGAAATAGACTCAAGTGGCTTTTTAATTCTGGAAGAATGTCATAAATTTTCAAACTGATTGTGTCTGTGGTATTGTATTTAATACATTGTAAAGTCCATCTAACAAATAACATGCTGTGAGAACCCACTGCTCCTTATGGGGCGCAAAACCCGGGCCCCATATGGAGCAGTGCTATTTTGGGGCTAGGAGTTACGTCTAGAGGCAAGGTGTGAATTTAGTTTTGGTATTTTTAAAGCCAATAGAAATGAATACAAAGTCTTAATATGGCTATAAATACAAACTTGTGTGCTTGTGTTTGTAATAATGACCAGCAGATGTATTTTAGATAAATGAGAGCACATCTACTCATTCCTGTCCGTCCATCTCTTTGCTTGTTCCGGTCTGGGAAACATGTGATAATGTTATTCAGTTTTTTCAGCACAATGTTTAAGGACAAAAGTCGTATTATCAGTGTCTTGTTCCATTGTTTCTGTTATGTGCTCAGTTATTTTAAACCTTCCAGGATTTTAGGTGTTCATTCTCCTTCACTGTTTAGAAAAATAGAATATAAATATCCTTTATTGCCCCATCATGGGTACATTTTTGCAACAGCATTCAAGTGAAAGACAATCAAGTCACGTAAATAGAATATGAGATATATAAAAAGAAAAAAAATAGTCTATAGCTAGGGCAAGACTTTAACATAAGTACCATGTAGTTATAAAAAATAGCATTCTTTACTTCCGTTGCTTTATTTCCAACTCTCATGTTTTTCTTTGTGAATCCAGTTAACTTTTCTATTGTTAGTAGAGGAGCCTTGTTCTGAATACTTCCTGAAGGTGAATTGAGTGAGAACCTGACTTTTTACAGAGACAGAGGCCCAATTCAAAGGCATTATATTTTGCAATTTAATTTCTTTTAAGTCATATATGATACATATAGCATTTTTATAGCAACTGAATGTAACATAAGCTATTTCCATGTCAAATGTGCACAAATCTTTGTCTATGTTCTGCTAGTGTCCCAATCGCCATGCTTCCATCAAATAAGAAATTAAATTAAAATCATGTGTGACTAAGCTTGTTCACACGATAAGTCATTAAAACTCATGGAAGCAATGGATGTACGTTTTGTAATACAACTGTGGCGCTACACTCATCATCTATCAGCCATCAGAGGAGACTTCTGGTGGTGGAGCAACAGGCACTTTATAAAGAGCAGCTGCATCTGCGGTGTTATGGGGAAATTGTAGTTGATGATTTTACAGAAGTGCTTGGGATTCAACTCGTTAGAATGACATGTCAAACTCAGTGGACTTGTTGAATCCAAAATTCTTCTGAAGAAGTCACTTCCTGTTGTCTTCTTCGTGGTTTTTGCCAGTAGTAACATCCGGCTGTTGATCATGTGACTTTTGTGATGCAAAAAAAAAAAAATTGTTTCCGTTGCAATTCTGTGAAATACATCTATTTCTATATGGTTTAAAAACCACCTCATCCCAGCCCAACAACTTTTTATCAAAAACGTGAGTTTTTTCAAATTCAGCATGTTTCTATTAAGCAAAGTTATTTTCAGAATTTCAATTGGCACAACTCTATATTTAGTGACTTTCTATGAGTTACTTGATTGTGTTATAAAGTAATACTGGGTGCCTGGAACCTACATAATACTGCCCCTTTAAATTGACATTTAGATCTTCTAGAACTCACTATGTTGAGAGATTCATGTAAATCACTTTTTAGACCCTGATGCACTCTGTCAGGTACTCACATGTCCGAATGGGTCCAGGTGATTATTTGTTAGTTTCAGCTTCTGAAATGACACCAGTTGCCTCATCCAATGAGCTCCTGTAGCAGGGGAGTCAGGATGAACGTAGAGTCTGCCTGGCATGGCAGGCTCCGCCTTCCCAGCCACCATCCTGAAAACACATTGGGATGTGAGAGGAGCGTTGAGACTTGTCATACATCGATCTCATCTAAAGGGCTGTAAGAGAACAGTTTACCAGAACATACAACGTCCTCATGCATTATGGTGAAGCATTAAACCACTACGGTTATTATGAACAGCAGTAATCCCTTACACCAAGAGGCTCACCAGAAACATCATCAATAATTGTCTAACTTAAATATGTTGCTGAATAACAGCAGAAACCCCCAACACCGGACTCTTGTAAAAGAGCGCCTTTTATAAGGCACTCTTTTACAAGAGTGCCATGTGAGAGTGCAACCTCACACTTTTTCAATTTGTCACGTTACTGTTACATGAGTAACAAGCACAAACATTAATGTTTATTCAGATGATATGATTCCCGACTAGTTTTGTTTATTCTTGGTTTTCTTCCTTCATATTTAACATCCTACATTTTTTTATAATGTGCAGAATCTTCCCATATTTGCCTCCAAAATAAGCATTTAAATATTCATGCAGTAATTAGTGTCAAAGACAAATATATTTGAAGAAGCTTGTTTCGTTGAGGGAGTTTAAACAAATACAAACCATGTTAAGTTGTCAAACATCTGCAGGTGTTTTTTTTTCTGATCATTTCTCAGATTTTATTGCCTCTTTGTATTTCATTTTGCTTCTATCTTAATGAACTTTGATGTTTATAATATGTAACATTTAGGGGTTTAATTGTACACTATAGTCATGATTTGGTACATACTCCGTTTTTACAATCATGGTTCATTTTTGTATGCAAAAAAAAGAGGTTGGACAATTTCATAAAGAATATTGACTTAAAGTTGAAAAATCTCAAAGAACTCTTTGTTTTTAAGGGTGCTGTCATCAATAAGTAGCATTAATGAGTAAATAGAACAACCAGAAGAGAACAGAGGTGCTTGATGTGTGTGCTGAGAAGAGCAGCTCGCTGCGGGCCTCTCTGTCTTTTATCACTGTAAAACTTATTTTTCATGTGTAAAATCAAATATGTTGCTCATATAAGGATCTATGTTCTGTTTACTGACACCAACCAAAGGGCAGTGGTCCTGAGTGCTGGTGGTGTCAGGACATTTTTCTGATACATTAATCTTTAATTGGGAGACAAAATTCTATTTTTCTCTCAGAATTCTGATGTCTGTTGCTGTGTTACTGATCCACTGTTTACTGGGAGGAGTTTTGTTCAACCAGTCTTACCACTTGTTGTCACAGAACTTGTAGCGGTGGTCATCAGCTGGGACAACGTCAATGAGAAGGATGTATTTGGTCTTGGGGTTCATGCCACTCACTTTCACCTTGTAGCTAGGAAACATCCTCCTGTTGAAGAAAATAAAAAGACCTTTAGACACACTCACCTTCTGATCTGTTTCATCCTATAAACATAAAAACTGGCTCAGAGATGATCAGTTTATCTCCAAGATCAAGACCCTGAAGGAGACATAGAGTGGGCATCACATCAAGTTCATGGCAGACGGCCGCTCACACTGAGCCAGGTTCCTTCTTGTTAAAGGGGAGGTTTCTTCTCCGCTGCCACTACATTGTTCCTCAGTATGAGGGATTGCTGCAAAGGCATCAATTCAGTTCAGTGAGGTGCTGCAACCGGAAACCTTTATGGCTTTGATCTATCAGTATGTCCTTGTTTATGTTTTTCTTCGAAAAAAAAAAAGACCAAAACAAAGTCACATTTAATTGTGAAGAAGGATACATCGTTTTATTTCTTTTTTTACAAGCAAAAATAAGAGAAGTACAACATGCATTTCTTCTTGGACCCATTCATTCTGCTGCCACGTAATAAAATCAGACATAACCAACAGCCTTTAACTAGTGAAAAGTACAGTTGTGTTTAAATTGATCCCAGCAAAAATCCAGAGGTCTGTTGGAGAGCATTAGTGAACAAACAGCAAGGAGGAGACTGTCGAGACGTTTAAAGCTTCTAAAACAATCTACCAATCTTTAAACATTTTACAGAGCGCCGCTTAATCCCTCATCAGAAAATGGGAAGATTATGGAACAACTGCAAATTTACAGAGATCAGAGCATGGGAATAATGAATTAAAATCAATACAAACATCCACCACATCTTTTCAGATTTCCACTTGTACAAATCTAAAACTATGTTGCATTTCCTTTTAACTTTACAGCTGCCTTTGAAGAACCTCAGGGAAAGTGTGGGATTATCTCTCATCCATTTAATGCTTCAAGACCAGAAGACAGAAGAGTCTAATACAGAAGTCAAGGTTGTAAAATACAAGAAGGAAGCTACATTTGGTGACCTTTTCTGGGAAAGCAAAAACATTTTCATCCCATCTGCACCAAAGGAAATTTCACAAAGAACTGTCTGCCTTCTTATAAAATCCTAAGTGGTTTTTAATGGCACCCGGCTTGGACAGTTTAAACAGCTGGCTCGTCATTGCTGAAGAGGCTGCAGTCAGTAGGGCCTGCAGTTTGTGTGTGGGTACTGCCCATAGCGACGCGCTCAAACATTAGATAGCACACTCAGAGCAGGCCTGCGTGCCTATCTGGGTTGATGGGAACGCAGCAAACCCCATCGTCATACTTGCTTCTCCGATTGGTTCAATTGTTGATCTTCAAAGGCTTATGTCTCCGATCATGTTACTGTAAATATTCCCTTATGTTAGACAGAGGGAGGGGAGAGGGATTGAGGGCAGGTAATTTAAATCTTTCTCTGAGGCTTCAAATCCAATCAGTGGGGCAGATCAGATCTGCTATCATCCTCACTGAAAGACAGGTTAATCTTAGGGGAACATTCAAAACAGACCTCTGCTCATCTCAGGCTCCTCTCCCAGCACACAGACAGAGCAGATGGAGGCCTGCGTCAAGACATGTGGGCCCTGGATTTGGAGAATATGGTCATAACGGGGGAGGCGAGGCTGAGGCTCTTTGCCTCAATATGGAGAGACTCAGTTAGTCCTGGCAAATAAAATGCACATAAATCTGTTCATACATTTATTAGGAAAGGAATATGAAACTCATTTTTTGTCAGGCGGATTCTGAGGTCTTCGGGTGTCAGTGTAGCAGTTCATGTTATCTGCTAAGCTAATATTTTTTATTGTCAGTTAGAAACCAGCGAACAGGTAACTGAGCCTCAAAGCATTTCAAATGTGACCTTAATTATCCTAAATGCATTTTGTTTGATCGGTTATATGTTTTTTTTATGAAACTAAAACTAAGTTAAGCTGTTTGCTCTTGGTAAAAAGGAAACTGGTTTCCACAGGCCTGCTGGATTTACCCAACATTAGAAATGTCATTTATGAGAAATAAAAAAAAAACTGCATATAAAGTGAAGTTTTAGCAGTTTGTAGTTTGTATGCGTTTTTTTGTTTCAACATCAGCTAAGGTTGGCCAGCTGGCCTGCTCTTGGCCAGCTTTGTTGTCATAATACAAACTAAATAAATCACCTGTTATACTGACAATGAGAAAAATAAAGAAATTGGAAACAAAAAAAGCTGTAGGGGGTGAAGGCTCCACAAACTGAGAGCCGGGACAGGTCAGCAGTCCATCACAGGACACCACAGGTAGACAGCATGTAGAGAAACAAATTAACAGTTTTTAGATAAATAGTTGAAACCTCCAGAGAAAACGCATGTATGCATGGAGACAACCTGTAAAGCCTCTATCTACGATGTGAAACTAGAACCTTCTTGCTGCAGAGCAGGCAGAACACTGTCAGCTCCGCCCTGCATTACTTCATTTAATAATAGCAACAAGTGAAGTGGAGGTAGTTGATTGTACGTTTTCCCACCCTCCAATATTTTTTGAAAAGTGTTCATCATTCTACATCTACCATCAGATATAGTGAAGCGGAGGAACCTGACACAGACTTTGTGACTACAAGTAATATTAATATTTATGGATGTTTCCAGTTATCAAATCAAATCCAACCAAATGTATTTATTTAGTACAATCTCTTTTACAAGAGTGTTCTGAAACTTGTGTGTCAATATGTGAAGACCCTTTGGAAGGTTGCATAAATAGTCAAATCACGATAACAATCAATGAGTCAAATTTACATTTTACAACAGTCTCTACTGAGCCAGGGTGTTTTCCATTAATTTAAGAATAAAGGCTAGAATAAAAACAAACCATTGTAGAAACATAGGAGTGTCACAATAATGCTATGTGCTGAAGGCAGCTCTAAACAAACCTGCTTTAGCTTAAACTGTGGTCATATCTTTGGACCACACTATTGAATCTGAATTTAAATACATCAATATGTGAAATCTTCAGAGTATTTATTGTGATTTTATTTGAATTTGTAAGCTCATTGTATATAGACAATGGTCTGAAACCGATGATCGAACTGTAAACACGAATAAGGAGAAACAAAAGACGAAGAGCTCAGATGACTATGAGCAGCATAAAAAGCTCTGAGCTCTGTGGTTTCCTCACAGTGCTCCTACATGATGATGGAAGACAGCAGTTCAACACACTTTGTGAAATGTCAGAGAGTTCAGATCTGCCGATCGCCAAAGACAAACAGTATTCCCTCCATTTGCTGGTGTGACTAAGTGAGTTTAAGAGAAGCCTGAGAAACGGCAGTTGGAGAGTCCATGTGTGATATCAGTGTCAGGGTGTACGTGTGTTTCTCTGGCCAGCCAGCTGTTTCTCCCAACAGTCCCAAATGTGTAGGGCCTCCAGCGATCCGTTCCTTGTCTAGGAATCTCCTCCACTACGGCCAGATCAAAAGGAGCATCAGAGGTGGGGGTTAAAGTGTGTGTGTGGTGATGAAAAGATCCAAACGTAGTACTCAGGCCTAGTGAGGGCGCCGGATTTCTCTTATCAGCCTGGTGCTGCGGCTCTCTGACGGGCTGTGCACAGAGAAGGAGAGTGAGGGAAGAACTGCGCTGCACCTGGCACTTTGAAGAGGGAGGATTAGGCCTGGACAGTGACACTCATCATAACAAGCATCGGACCCGGTTGGTGCTGTTTGAGGAAAGGAGCGAGCTGGTGTTGGAGAAATGTTAAAAATGTGGGTTTACATCTGTCCTTCCTCCCCACTGCCTCTGCACTTACCCTCTTCACACCTCATAGCTAGCATTCTCAAACTCACATCACATTTTTTGTCTTGGTGCACGTTATAAATCAATCCATTGGTCTGTTAGTGTCTAAAACTCACTACAAGGGGTCTGTTGTCTCAGACTTGGCTGTTTTCTGATCATTACTTACATTGAAAAAAACTATTACCTCTGGTAAAAATTATTTCTAAACTGTGTAAAAAGTTAATATTTGAAAAATTCACCTGCTTTGTTGATGTATTTTGAATTTGTTGTTTTGAAATATGGATTATATTAAAATCCTCATAAAACTACCAGGCAATTTTAAAATAAAGCACAAACAGCAATGATTGGGAGTTTTGTTCAAGAGTAGAAAAATGGCTCACAACAAATCCCGCTTCGCATATTGTCACAAACTTTTTTCAGGTTTGATAAGCAATCAGAAATTTGTGCACCATGTGTTTTATTAGGAGTCTATGTGAGATCCACTCTAACCATTGAGCATATAACTTCCCAAATTGGAATTATAAAAATAAATTTGCTTATTTAGAAAATATGCAAGTTTTCTAAATTTCAAAATTTTTCTTTTAGAAAAAAAATGTTTTTAAAATAAGTTTTTAAAAGGTTTTTCTGATAGAATGAGGTATGTTTTCAGTTCTATCAAAATTAACATGGAGAAATAAAGAGTTAAGAGTGAAATAACTTTTTCTATGTAATCAGATGAGGAACGTAGAGAGGGCATGCAAATATTGGCAGGCTAATAATAGGCTTCGCCATAAAATGCACCCCCCTGCTAACTTGAAGAAAAGAAGAGTTAAGAGGGATTTCACCTTTTCTACGTAATGACACTTGTTCTCTGAGCTACTGCTGTAAATTTCATATCAA
>CAEGAE010000951.1:0-14991 GCA_903067095.1 Girardinus metallicus
CATTCTTTCATGTACACGGACCAGTCGTCCTGGTCCCTTTGCAGAGAAACAGCCCCAAAGCATGATGTTGCCACCCCCATGCTTCACAGTTGATACGGTGTTCTTTGGCTGCAACTCAGCATTCACTCTCCTCCAAACACGACGAGTTGTGTTTATACCAAACAGTTCTACTTTGGTTTCATCTGACCATATGACATTCTCCCAATACTCTTCTGGAACATCCAAATGCTCTTTAGCAAACTTCAGACGCACCTGGATATGTACTAGCTTAAGCAGGGGGACACGTCTGGTACTGCAAGATCCGAGTCCCTGGCGGCGTAGTGTGTTACTGACGGTAGCTTTTGGAACTTTGACCCCAGCTTTCTGCAGGTCATTCACTAGGTCCCCTTGTGTGGTTCTGGAATTTTTGCTCACCATTCTTGTGATCATTCTGACCCCACGGGCTGAGATCTTGCGTGGAGCCCCTGATGGAGAGAGATTAGCAGTGCTCTTGTAGGTCTTCCATTTTGTGATTATCGCTCCCACAGTAGATTTCTTCACACCAAGCTGCTTGCCTACTGCGGATTCAGTCTTCCCAGCCTGGTGCAGCTCTACAATTCTGTTTCTGGTGTCCTTCGACACTCTTTGGTCTTCACCATAGTGGAACTTGCAGTGTGACTGTTTGAGGTGGTGGGCAGGTGTCTTTTATACTGTTAACCAGTTCAAACAGGTGTCATTGATACAGGTAATGAATGGAGGACCGAGGAGCCTCTTAAGGCCTGTAACTGCTTAAGGAAGAAATTACAGGTCTGTGACAGACAGAAATCTTGCTTGTTTGTCGGTGACCAAATACTTATTTTCCATCCTTATTTTCAAATAAATTCTTTAAAAATCAGACAATGTGATTTTCTGAAATTTTTTTTTTCATTTTGTTTGTCATAGTTGATGTCTACCCATGATGTCAATTACAGACCTCTCTCATCTTTTTAAGTGGGAGAACTTACACAATTGTTGACTGACTAAATACTTTTTCCCCCCACTGTATGTCAGAATATAATCCCAAACTACAAAGAAAAACTTCTGGAGGTGATTGATTGAGACTATCAGCTCTGGTTATGAAGAATGCTATTAAATAAGCAAATTTGCTGCTATTTTACTAAATAAGCTCTACTTTTTCTGTTTAACCTCTGTAACAACTTGGGTGCAGACTGCTTTAAAGATCAAAAAAGCTCAGATGGGTTAACTCTACATAATTTTTTAATGTTAGCTCTTCGGAAAGATCCAAAATTGTAAGGTTGAGTGAAATCAATGCAAAGAAAACTCAGTAGATGCTGGTAGGCCCCTCCAGACATTCAGGGGCCCCTATGAATAGTTGAATTGTAACACAGGCCATAGATATAAACTTGTAGCATTCATTTATTGAGAATGACAGTGCTATTAAATTTTATTTAATGCATTCAGCAGAGAAAAAACTAATATATATATATTTAGGATTTAATTAGGAAGGTTGCTTTGTAAAGGTGCAAAGAATAATCTTTATAAATAAAGATTCTTGCTCATAATTTGATAGAGGGCGCAGATCCGTCCCCCTCCTCCTCACTATGGGCCCTGTGTCTTAACAACATGGAGGCAGATTCACTGAAAATGCTGTATATTATTAAACTGAAGGCAGACAGACTAATTCATTTTGCAAAATTATTATATTTAGCTAAATATTATTGTTGAGCAGGCCTCCTGACACACACAGATGAAATAAGGGCACTAGGGGCATCAAGGATAAAAGGGGCAGGGGCTCAAACACCTTTTGTACCCCCCTCTCCGCATGACTGATGCTCGAGGACTCAGGGATATCATTACAAGAAAAGCTTTATTTCTGTTTGCCAAAAATTGTGGGCTGATTTTTGTTTGCTTCAACAAACTCATTCTATGAGAGGGCCCATGGGCCAAAATTTCCAAACCCTCTCACATATGGGTTTGGAAGTTTTGACCAATGGGGTCTATCATGCTAGCTGCCTCTTCAGAAATGGCAGTACAGCCAGCATGCACTCGATTTTAAAGTGTTACGCCGCCCTCCTTTCAAAATAAAAGCGCATCTCCGGTTTATGTTTGATTCACACTTTAAGTTTCTTTTTGGTGGCTATGAAAGTTTAAAGCTTAGTGTTAATTAATTTGCTAAAGGAAATTATGTATCTGAAAATAAATCAACATATATTGTGTGGAGAAAAAAGTCCTGCAAACCACATATTTGTAACCTCAATCAAAATTGGTGACATTTGACAGGCAAAAAAATTCCATAAACAATACATTACCACTTCTCTCACTTCAGGGTGAGATGCACAACAAATGGGATATTTAATTTAATGTGGCCTTAGTAGCTCTTCTATTTCATGTGTATTGAGTTTTTAATAAGCGCCACAGAAACTGCTTTTGTTGCCCAACTTTTATGGACGAGTCTTTCAGATCTTCACACAGCAGCACACATTAACTGCTCCGCCAGTGAAATGCTCAGAGCAACAGAAACGCTTGCAATCCGGCTTAAATAGCAAACAAATAAATAAATCAAGCGTTTTTTTGTTTACCCCATCCCACGAGTTATTAATTTTTCTAAAAACAAAAACAAGGAATGCTCAGCCTGGCGGGGGGGCTAACAAAGCATGGCGGGCTGCCAGGCTTATAATATACTGGAGGAAACCCTGGTGTAAGACGGTTTGATAGTACATGAAAGAGGACTTGATAGTACATGTGAGAGGGTTTGTAAGTTTTGGCTCATGGAGCCTCTCAAAGGCTAGCTTTACCGCATTGATAATTGGGGATTCTGATGCTGGCTATCGGCTTCTAACTAACACTGATAATGCTGACTCTACTGTAGGAACATTTAACAATGTTATTTAAAATATTCACTGCCTCAGTGAGTCGCTGAAGCTCAGCTTTTTTTTCTGTCCATGAAAGCCCGCCTTTTCCTGCCTGCGGTCAAATCAGAAACTGAGATTTTAAGACAATTTCCGTTGCAACCAAACTCTGTAAGAGTTTGAAAAAAATCAACTCAACTGCTGAGTTGATTTCATTATCCTCTACTCTTTCTGAAAATCTATCTGAACAACAGAGAGCCAAGTTACAAACCCTACAGCTGAAACTTGATCCAACTTATATTAAAAAAAGCAAAATGGGCTTTTATACATTCACAGGCCAAATGGTTAGAAGATGGGGAACAAAATTCAAGCTACTTCTTCAAACTTGAAAAGCGATGACAAAACAAAAAATGGTATTACTAAACTTATTTCAAATTGATGACCCCAAAATGATTGCATAATATGTGAAACTTTTTACAAATCAATGAGTCTAGACATTCTCCTGAGGAACTTGATTATTTCTTTAACTCCTTAAGTGGCACAGAAACAATTGGTGACCAAAACAAAATATTATGAGACTCTTCAAACACACCTGACAAAATTAAAGAAGCTACTAAGAGTCTTAAAACAAATAAATCTCCTGGTACAGATGGACTTACGTCTGAATGTCATAAGATGCTCTCAGAATAATATCTTATAACATCATATACCATTTTTACATTCTGTGGTCATTGAAGGCTTTAGTAATCAAAGACTCCCCCTATCGTTATCTCAAAGTTTAATTACTCTAATCCCAAACCCTCAGAAGGATGCAATAATTTTGGATAATTGACGTCCTATCTCTTTACTTAACAGGGATTTAGACAGTTTGGCAAAAAAAAGAATTCAAAAGGCCTTAGTTGTAGAGGAATCTCAGAATGGCTTTATGGCTGGAAGGTATATTATTGATGACATAAGGCTGGTTTTTAATATCTTAGACTGTCAAGAAATGGTTTCAGCTAACAGCTGACACTGGAAATGAGCCCGACTTACTGCCGACAATCCAGACCAGACTCTGACACCGGTCATACAGGGACCCGACAGCCCATATCAAAGGGCCCAGTACCCCATATTCCTGGAGGACCCCCACAGGTCTCCCAGAGGGACACGGTCGAACGCCTTCTCCAAGTCCACAAAACACATGTAAACCAGTTGGGCAAACTCCCATGCACCCTCCAGGATCCTACTGAGGGTGTAGAGCTGGTCCAGTGTTCCACGACCAGGACGAAAACCACACTGCTCTTCCTGAATCCGAGGTTCGACTATCCAACGGACCCTCCTCTCCAGAACCCCTGAATAGACCTTGCCAGGGAGGCTTAAGAGTGTGACCCCCCCCTGTATGTAACTGGAGCACACTCTCCTAACCCTAACCCTTTTTAAACAGGGGGACCACCACCCCAGACTGCCAATCCAGAGGAACTGCCCTCGATGTCCATGCAATACTGCAGAGTCGCATCAGCCAACACAACCCTAGAATATCCAGAGCTTTAAGGAACTCTGGGCGAATCTCATCCACCCCCGGGGCCCTGCCACCGAGGAGCTTTTTAACCACCTCGGCGACCTCGTCCCCAGAGATTAGAGAGCCCGACACAGAGTCCCCAGGCTCAGCTTCCTCAATGGAAGGCATGTTGGTGGCAATGAGGTGGTCTTCGAAGTGTCCTGCCCACTGGCCCACAACGTCCCGAGTCGAGGTCAGTAGCACACCATCCCCACTATAAACAGTGTTGGTGCTGCACTGCTTCCCCCTCCTGAGACGCTGGATGGTGGACCAGAATCGTCTCGAAGCCATACGGAAGTCTTTTTCCATGGCCTCTCCAAACTCCTCCCACGCCTGAGTTTTTGCCTCTGCAACCACCCGAGCTGCATGCTGCTTCGCCTGCCGGTACCCATCAGATGAAAAAACTTTGCACCGGCGGACACAGATTGTACTGATGCTGAGTTTTCTCCAGTAATAAGTCTAGATTGTTCCCCAGCAGCTTCGATTTGTGGCGCAAGCGTTTCTGTAGCTTTCTGTAAAGTCAACTCTGGCTCAAGAAGTAGACATTCTCTGATGGGATGATTTGCTATGTTCCCCACTAGCTGTTCACGAAGCATTTCATCCAAGTTTGAACCAAACTCACAAGTAGCAGCAAGGTCTCTTACAGCAGCAACATATTGGAGCACAGTTTTATGAGTCTTTTGAGCGCATTTTCTAAAGGTGTGGCGATCAGACACAACATTATGTTTCAGAGAAAATGCACTTTCAAAGCACTAATTGCTTCATCCGACAGTCTCTGTCCCTTGGTTCCCAAGCAGAGTAGGAGAAGAGCAGCCGCCATAGTATCATGCAGTGAGAACAACTTGTCACCAATTTATTGTGTTGTGAGGTGGTAGCAGAATAATCAACTCACTAGTATTGAAAGTAACTGTATTAAAGCACACCAGCCATGACGCTCGTTTCTTCTTTATTTTCCCATATTCTCTACACATATCTCTGTGCAACTCTTTATTCACGCCACCTGGTGGAAACAAGTGTCACTTGCTTTTAAATCAACTTCATGAACTTTAATTTATGAGTTAAAACCAGTACAATTTTCTTGTTGACTTAAATTGCACACAACTGGTCCAAAATGCAGCAATACAGTCTTTAACTAGTACAAGAAAATATGAGTACATCTCTCTTTGCACTCATTCCAAAATTGCTGCGAGAAATTTAGGGGAGATCGATCATTTTCAGTTGAGGCTGTAAATGAACTTCCTTTCTGTATTAGGCAAGCTACTTGAGTAGTAGTTTTTAAATCTATGTTGAAAACTCACACTATTCTTTGGGTTTTAACTGAGTGGGTGACTAACCTTGTTTGATTTATTGTTTTTATTGTGTGTTTTGTATCCTCTCTTAAAGTTTAGAGATGCGTCTCTTTGGTCGGCCATATCTTGTTTTTAAAGTGCTACTCTGACCTTGTGAAAAAATAACCACATCACAACACTGCCTCTCTACTTCAGTTAAACACCCCATTACGCTCTGCTGCATCACTCACTGTCGCCTCCTCTCCCTTCCAGAAATACATACAAAGCTGGGCTAACATTGGCTATGTTAGCCCAGCTTTACTTATGAGGCCAATGTTAAAACATGACAACTGCCGACCATTAATGTTGACATATTGTGCATCCCTATTTGAAATTACTCTGTTCACTCAAGGATTTAAAGCTCTAAACTGAAGCGGTTAGAAGTTGATTGGTAGAGTTAAAGACAGGAGCAAAGCTAAATGACATAGAATCACAAAATAATTTCAGGACAAGCAGGATAATGAGTTGCAGAATTATCTCTCACAGTATGGATTGTGTACAGTGTGTTCTTCAAAAAGAGAACACTCATCCAGTAGAGGTTACTAAAATAAAAACATCTAAGAAAAAGCCCATCTATTGGAAAGAAGCCAAAATTAAAAGCAAAATGTAAAACTTCCATGAAGCCTCAAGAGCTCCAGATCAAATCAATTTAGAAGATTTCATCTTGAAGCTGCTGAAGAGAAACATTAAGACATGAGGGATGACTTAGCAGTTTTTCAAAGCACCGTATTTGTACTTAATGGTGAAAGGAAAGACTCCACTTCTCCAAAAATGAAAAAATGGTACACTTAAGTCCATCTGTTTACCGACGACTCATGAGGAGCTGGAAATTATTTAGTTGGAATGCTTTTATGCATAGAAGCATGAAATGCATTACATGCTCAGTTTCTAAAGCATGGGCATTATCTGTACCTGAAAGAGGAAAAGCATAGATATGCAAGGCACACTACCAGTAAACTGTACAACAAAATTCAGCAGCTTACCAAATGAACTCCGTGTGCAGCGTGCACCATCGCTGGCCCTTTCCAGCCTGGCCTGGCCCTTCTGTAATCCTGTTTTGATTAATCAGATCTGCCAGCCAATTCCCACTGCCATTACGCAACACGTAGCGATCCAAAAAGACCAGCTGGCTCTCTGGCCCATAGAACCAGTTGTAGTTGGAATCTGCGATGGCCACGGTCCGCTGAAATCCTGGTGGGAGGATTAAAACAGAGACAAAACTTCAGGCACAACAAAAAGGCAAGTGGAAAAAAAAAAGCCAATTTAAAAATCTCTTTAAACAATATGTGGCTTTGTAGATTACGCAGTGTTCTACAAAGGGCTCCTTTCGAAAATACAGCAATTTTGGAATGAACGAGTCACAAAGTATGATTTTGTTCACACTATTCTGTACTTTGCAATTATGTCAGAAAACCCATGGTTTCTGGTGTTGACAGCATTATTTGAAACCAGTTATAACTACAGCATGTAATCAGAGTCAATCATTTGTCTGGGAAACAAGTATGTCATGTAGTAGTTTGTGGATGATGATTGAGACAGCAATCAGACCCAGGATATAAAGTGGAATAATGTGTTTAATATAGTTCCTCAAGAAACAAAACGCCAGAACAACAGGTGAGCAACGAGGACTGAACACAAACTCAGGTAGATGCAACAATGACTAGGATCCAGTGGGGAAACAAAGAACAGGTGAGGTTAAATATACAGGGGATAATCAAGAGAACGAAAGGCAGCCGGAAACAATAAGGGGCTAGCATATGGACTAAATTAACTAATAAATACACACAAAAATCCACATCCTCACAAAGTATGAACGCAATAAGCAACAGAGAAAGTAGAAGAAAAACGCAAAAGCCCATCAGGTAGATTTGACCAGAAATCTATTTCTCCACAGATCTAATGCAGACCCTGAAAACTAGACCCAAAAGTCTGACAGTAGCAGATTCCATTGTTGATATAACCCAGCTGTACTTTATTTGTTTATTCTATTTTATTTGCTTTTCTGTATTGTTTTTATTTCATGGGTAGTGTGTCCTTTTAAGAGCTAAGTACATCACTTTAAGGCAGTCTTTCAATTGTTACTAAGGGAATTCCTGGGCTTCATATTTTCAGAGTTGCTAGAGAGCTGAGACATACCAGACTCTGCTTACCTTCTCCATATTGCCTGGCTTCTTTGTGCTTGATAATATAAGTTTTTCCTGCTAGCTGAGCATTATTGGTGATTTGTAATGTCGTATTTATTATAATTTTTACGTGCTAAGTCGACTGTAATGCGGTAATGGTTTCGAAACTGAACTTCTGTTTGGTGGATATTGTGAGTTAAAATGACTGTTTGCCAGTCATGATAGTAAAGTTAGTCACTTTAAGTTAAGTGTTTAACTTTAATTTAATTTTCATCAATGTTCAAGAGGTGCTCATTATTTTATGGAGTTATATCTTTGTCATAAGAATAATAAATCTTGTTTTAAAATGGAGCCCATTGCAGTTGGTAGGGGAATTCCTGGGGAATTCCCAGGCTTAAGCATTTCAGTGCTGCTGCAGAGTTTAAACATGCCAGTCTATGGAGCTAAAACTGTCTCATAGTTCACAAATGCACAGACCAAGATTCACAAATGCAAAAGATTCACAAATGCACAGAACAAGGTCCACAAATGCACAGGATGAGATTCACACTTGTATATCTTAATTTACAAGCTCCTTCTGGCCTGTGAGTTGCGCTGCATTTGTGTGTGAATTTTGAGAATTCACACACAATTTTGAGACTCTCCTGAGTCTCAAAATTCACAAGTCTTTTATTAATAAATGGTCTATCTGATTGGGTGATCAGCAACCAATCAGATAGCTTCCTTGCTTCACCCAATCATATGAACGAAGCCCCACTTTGGGGTAACCTATGTTTCAGCCAATCACATTAACCCAGCGCTGTAGCCATGTTGAAGCACAGACAATTTAGATCTCAGCCTGGCTTATGGCAGCAACAGAAGTGAAAATATCTGTCTTAACACATCTAGCTATTTATCCCCATGTTATAATTATTAATTTTAAGCGATGTTATCGTGCAACTATTAACACAAGTTAGCGATATAAATGAGTAAGCTGTTCTACTGAGCTACACTAGCACTTCTGCAAGCTAATAGCATCAGGCTTTGTGAATCTTGTCCTATGCATTTGTGGATCTCATCTTGTGCATATGTGAATTATGAGACAGTTGTATCTCCAAAGAATACTATAATTTGAGTAGCTTTTTGTACTTATGTGAATAGTTTTACTCAACTGTACTTTTTTCTTTTAATTGAGTAATACTATCGCTACTCTTGATAATATTTTTTTTTGCATTTAAAGAAATTGTTTATGAAAATTTCAGCATAATTACTCAACATTTAACACATCAAAGTTTACATCCTTTATGTTGTACTAATAAACATGGTTATTTTATTTGAAAAGTCACAGAAAGTGACTGTTTATGTATGAATATTAAAGTAAAAGCTTGTTTACTCTGAAAGAGTGCGACTTTCCAGTGGAAAAGTACCTTCAGGGTTCATTCATGCCATATGTCTTTTACACCTTGTTTAGCCACTTTAAGAAAACTCCAGTTAATTTGCCTAGAAAGTTCAGTTTGTTTGAGGATGTGAGCATGCAAAATCAAACTCTGATCTGGACCAAAAAAGCGAACCGTGTCCACCTAAAAAGCTAGGTCTCAGTTCGGTTGAAGTGAAATCTGGTGCAGTTCAAATGCAAATCTGAATCAGACCAGGAGCAGACTAACTAGAGACGCCTCCACAAAGCAGTCCACCAGCTCTTTGTACTCACCATCTCTGATTGCATAGAATTTCTGCAGATGACAGAATGTTTACACAATGTCTAACACATGCAGAGTGAAAAGGGTTGGTGAGAGTACAGGTTCCTGTGGTGTTCCTGTGACACTGACAACCTCATTAGATGTCTTAGTCTCTTAGGAATGGCTTAGATCAAATGATGTTCATATGCTAAAATGGCTCAACCAAAGTCCAGACATAAATCCAATTCAGAATCTTTGACCAGATATTTAGAGAGTTTCTTCAACCAATCACAGTTAACTGTTTTGTAAAGAAGATTGAACAAAATGTCAATGTGTGCATGTGAATGCTGGTGGAGAAATGCCACAAATGAGTTGTTACAGCACTGAAAAGAGATACATCCACATATTTCTGTTACCAAAAATATATATATAACTATACCCAAGGTTTTGTTGGTCTATTACATGAAATCTTCACTGACATTGTAGAATCATGAAAACTTTTCTCAGAGCACATTGTTACAAATTAGATTAAATTCTAAAATTATTTCAGATTTTCACCCAGTTACCTGGTAGGATGGTCCTGTAGAGGAAGGCAAAGTGCTTCAGTAGCCAAGGATGGCTGAAGTGGTCGATGGCAAAGTGGCGCTGCACCAGAAACATGTACTGGAATAGGGAACGGGTGGTGTAGGTCCCATACGCCACACCCTCATATAGTGAACCATCTGTCACGTCCTGCAGAAGGACCATAGACTTCTCCATGATGGACAGAACTTGCTTTGTCCACAGGTAGGCTTCCTGAAGGTAACCTAGAACGCATTACAACAGGACGTCTGAGTTTCAAAAATAGTTATAGTGACAGTTCTTCAATCAGATCAGATTTTTATTGACTATTAAACAACCGGCATTCAACTAAGCTAACCTTTACTCCTAACCACAGTTCTGTTTCAGCTGTGAGGGTGAAACAGAGCTACACTGTCGACTGTCATTTTTCTGGGTTTCAGAGATATTTAGTGCAGGGGGTCAAAGGGGCTGCTAGGGTTAGGTCCCTGCCTGGGGTGGGGGCTGCTAGCAGGTGGTCATGTTTTGTCAAAAATGAAGTCTCTGTTGCAATGGACATCTGTGACCAGGTGAGCTTCTCAGAGATCTGTATTTTGAGGAACATTCTCTTCCACTGCATGCTACTCATGTTACATTTTTAACTACCTTTAGAGTTTGTTCCAAAATTATGTAGTAAATTTCCAGTCTAATAATCACATTTGTTTTAACCTTCAGGCTCTTTCTCAACCTTCATATCGTATGGAATCAACCTATAGATTAACTCCAACAATGGGCACAAAATAATGGGTACAAGTCCAGTTAACAAATTTTAAAACCAGACATTAATCAATGCTTTACTAAAATCTACCTGCAATGCATGTGGCTAGTGTAATTGTAAAGTCCTAACTGAATGAAAATCATTATAACCTATTTGTAAGAGCCAAAAATGTCAGTTTATAACATTGTTTATTATTGTGTGTGCCTTTTGCATATTTAGATATTTTCTTAACATTAAGATTTCATGTTAGTAAGTTTTTTTTGTGAAAAAGCGACACCTAATGGATATAATTGAAAATATGTAAAAAATGCTGTGTCACGTTTGTGCAAAAAGAAGATTGAATGTGGCGTGTTATAACTGAGCTCTACACAGTTTTTTGACCATTACCGTTACATCTGGAATTCTGTGCAAGATTAAGGAGTTATTTGTAATATCTGCTCAAAGAAAAGTACAGTTTGTCGTTCATCAGACTTTGTGCGGATTTTGTAAGTGCTTCTTTAATTCACTAAGAGATGCACAAGAGCATATCGTGAGACAGAAACGCGTCAGCTGAGAGCGAAGCTAATGAACGTCGACAAAAGAAACTGAAGCTTGTTGAACAATATTATAGTGGCTTTATACTGAAACTGATAAGCAGCCACTACTCTATTTATTTAGATCTGCTAGACAACTCTGCCATACGTAAATGGCGTAAAACTCAACTTCACGTTTATTATGAAATTTACAAAGATAGACTGCGTAGCTATCACGCAACACTAAAACATGCAAACATGTTTTAGTGTATATCTTATATCTATCTTATGATATCTTTGCAGATATCATAAGAAAAACATAAACAATGCTCAAGCTTTATTTGCAACAGTTCACAGGCTCACAAACCTACCAATGATGTTACCACCTGAATTTCAAACAATGCAGCCTGCAACCAACTTGCTAGCTTTTTTGAAGATAAATTTTAAAAAATCAGAAGCTTAATCTGCACACCAACACTAAATCCAGTACCAATGCTATACTCATGCCAATGCAGGCAAAATGACCCAATTTCAATTATAAAAACTTAGAAGAAATTATAGATCAATTAAACTCAAGTTCCTGCTGTCTGGATGTCCTACCCACACATTTCTTTAAGAAAGTCCTGCCTATCATTGCAAATGATCTGGTTCAAATAATAAAATCATCACGTGTTTTCCCTCAGGCTTTAAAAACAGCATTTATCAAACCACTGATAAAAAAGAACAATCTGGACAAATCACAAGTGCAGAATTACAGGCCGATCTCCAACCTCCTATTCATCAGCAAAATTACTGAAAAAGCAGTTTAAACAGTTAAATAGCTTCCTAACTATGACCAACCACTTTGACTCCTTTCTGGTTTCCGATCTCACCACAGTACGGAGACTGCCCTAGTCAAAGTGTTAAATGATATCAATGTAAACATGGACTGTGTAAGAGCCAGAGTGATGGTTCCGATGGACCTCAGTGCAGCTTTTGACACTGTTGATCATGACATTTTACTGAATCTACTAAAGAGTTAGGTTGGACTCTCTGGTACAGTACTCAGCTGGTTCCAATCTTACATAAAGAACAGGGATTTCTTTGTTTATAGAACAAAGGGAACTTTGTAAGTAACTTCTCAATGAAGCAGACAGAAGTCACATATGGAGTACCCCAAGGCTCAATCCCAGGACCCCTCTTATTTAATATCTACACCCTCCCATTAGCTCAGGTTATAACAAGAAATAAGATTAGCTAAGTGGATGATACACAGCTCTACATTACAATGTCACCAGGTGACTCAGAACCTATCCAATCACTGAACAGATGCTTAGAACAGATAAATGGGTGGATGTGCCAAAACTTTCTTCAGCTGAACAGAAACAAAACTGAAGTTATTATCTTCGGATCTAAAGAGAAACGATCTAGAGTCAGCTTTAGTTATTACAACTAAAACCTAGCGATCAGGCCTGAAACCTGGGAGTAGTGATGACAGTTACAAAGTCAGCCTCCTATCACCTGAAGAACATTTCTAGTATTACAGGACTAATATCTCAGCAAGATCTAGAGAAACTAAATCTTGCTGAGATCTTGCCATACGTTTATTTTTAGTCGCATTAACTACTGTAAGTGTCTTCACAGGTCTGCCTTAAAAATAAATTCTCCAGCTACAGCTGATCCAGAACGCTGCTGCTCGCATTGTCACTAAAACCAGGAAGTTAGAACACATCACACCAGTTTTAACGTCACTACACTGGCTCGCTGTAGCTCAGAGAACAAACTTTAAAATACTGTTGTTAGTTTTAAATCACTGACTGGTTTAGCACCACAAGACATTAAAGATCTGGAGCTATTGTATCAACCTTCCAGACCTCTCAGGTCTTTGATTCTGGTCTGCTTTGCATTCCCAGAACTAAAACCAAACATGGAGAAGCAACATTCAGCTTCTATGGATCACAAATCCAGAATAAACTTCCAGAAAACTGCAAACAGTTGAAACATAGATTTAGAAAGTTTCTTTAAATCTAGACTAAAAACCCAGCTCTTTAGAGTTGCTTTTGAAACCTAATCATGAAACATTAATCAATAATCTGATGTGAAAAATGTAATGTTGACTGTGTATTCTATGACATTGTATTTTTGTGTTTTTATGATGTAAAGCACTTTGAAATGCCTTGTTGCTGAAAGGTGCTATACAAGTCAAATTTGATTGATTGATTGATATTCTGAATTTACCAATTTGCCACATAGCCTTTGCTGATTCAGTTGAACAAGTACGAGACCACACCTTTCAGCTTATAGGGTTCTTAATGGAGTTAAAGTGGACTGAAGACTCATAGCTGATTTGGTGGCTTTAAACAGCTGAAACTTCACATAAAAACATGCATTCTTCAGCTAAGCCAAACTGAACTAAACTTAACCATGTGAAACTGTAGACGGTTGATATCTGTAAACTTAACATTCTATCCTGCTGTCATGAACATTTTCAATCTGAGTTGTTTTAAATTAAAAAAGGTAATCTAAATATACTTAGTTACTGTAATCCAGCTGTATTTTGACCAAAGCATGTCACAGATATTTTGTAAGTCCTTAGGAACCTGGGCCATCCTGTGACAAAGAGGAAAACTAACTATTTTAAAACTCTTTTTTATGATGTTGAATAAAACAGAAAGTGTCCCTGTTTCACATATTTCCAATCATCCAGCTAAAGCTATAGTAGGCCTCCCTCTCTGTGCTGCTCTGCACTATGTATGCTACCTTTGTCACACACAACGTTTACTTATAAGAACAAGTTAGCCCACAAACGCTCCGACCACAGCTCATTCAGGATTCCAGAGAAGTTGGTGGGATTGAGCAGACACCCACCCAAACAGGCTAGTCTTCTCCGTGGATTTTTCCTGACCAGTGTTTGATTTGGGGACCGCTGGCCAGGACAGAGCAGGTATTTACCCCCAAACATGAAATATAGTTTGGACACACACAAATAGCACATTGATACTGACACAGCATCATTGCTCATACAGTGAATCCACTGCAGTATCCTGTCACTATGCAGCAATGTTAAAATAGTACATACATTTCAGAATTGCACCGTTTATGGTCGGAGCACATTGGAGTAGCTCTGTATTTTAATTAAGATTAAATAAGGGACAATTTGCTTTTTTTGGATAACTGTTAATTCTTGTTTTGGATGCTGTTTAACTTGACTGACTTTTGGCAATATTTTTCATACTTTGCTATTTTGTTATGCATAACCATAGCAACAGGGTGGTTTAAATACAGTTCAATTTAAAAGTACTTTATTGATCCATGAGGAAAATTAAATGTTGTAATTCATATTAATTCAAATTCTTCAAAGAGTTATTGTTGGCAGGAAAGAACTTTTGTAGCAATCTTTATTACATTGAACTTGAAGAAGTCTCTGACTGAAAACACTCTGTTTTCCCAAGACATTCTCATGAATGTCTGGTCTCATGAAGAGGCTGGTCAGAGTTGTCCATAATTTTCTTGATTTTATGAAGAATCCTTCTTTGGATCATAATCTCCAGTTGTCCACAAAACAGAACCAGCTCTCTGTATTAGGTTGTTGTTGTTCTGGTGAGCACTGCACTCAGGCCAAACGAAACTGAAGGCTGTGTTGTTTTCCTTCGTCACTAGCCGGCATTTCCAGCCCTATAAAGATGGCAGCATCAACATATATATATATATATA
>CAEGAE010000957.1:0-37409 GCA_903067095.1 Girardinus metallicus
TAGATAGATAGATAGATAGATAGATAGATAGATAGATAGATAGATAGATAGATAGATAGATAGATAGATAGATAGATGTGTGTGTGTGGGTGTGTGTGTACGTTTACATAAATGAAGGATTTAATCTTTTGAAAAGTGAAGTAGATATATAAAGATCCCTCATACCTGATAAATATGTAGTATTTACAAATCAAAACGTAACCAAAATACACACATGAACACACTTGTATTTTCAAATTATCCACTCTGGAAAACACAACTACAAATACAAAATTACTCAGAGAACCTCACAGCATCGGGCTAGTAGTAGAGTGTCTACCTGGCACTGCATTGATTGTTCCTCAACACTGACCAATTGTAAGCTCATAATGATGATCTCTGGCATGACAAGTGATTTTAACCCACATGTGGGACGCCCCCGCAGCAAGCCACAGATCAGCTGCCCCACGTAAACAAAAACATTAGGAGAGCGTTCCACATTTAAGAGCACACTAATTACAGTCATTCCTATCTGAAGTACTTTCTGCTGCAATTTGCTCAGATCACCAAACCTACAATACCTCTCAGGCAAACAAATAAACCCTCCCGCAACAAAGAGATAAAGCAAATAATAAAATGGGCACAGGCGCTATCGGAACTCACTAGGGGCACTGTGTTTGAAGTGGGCTTCAAATAGTATCATACTACTCTATGGCGTGGAATCCTAGAGTTGTTCACATCCCCTGCAAGGAAGAAATAATTATGAGTGCTGTTGGTGATGTGCACAGGAAAAGAAATGATTCATATTCAAATGGCAGAATTGATAAATAGACAAATACAAATACATATTTATAAAGAAACTATAGCACCTCCCACAATTGTTGGCATATCTGATAACGATGTGTTAAAAAATCTTTTTATTGCAGTAGCATTGAAAAAACGCAGCACTTCTTTAACTCCTTGTTTCTCATTTCTCATCAGCCTTCTTCCTCTCTATTCCAGATGTTTGAAACATTTTAATTATTGCAGCAACAAAAGCACCTGCAGTGATTTCCTGATTTTTGAGGATGAACACTCATTTTTCTCATTTGAATAGTATGTTTCCAGTGTTTCCCAAAATGAAGAGCAGCTAAAAATAATGGACATAAGTCATGTCATATAAATTCCCAGGAAAATAGAAAGACAGATGGTCAATTGAAAATTCTGTAAAACTGTAGTCAACTAAAGACGTAGTAAATTGCAGTGATACTTCGATTACATATATTTTTTAGGCCTTGTTTGATCATTTCAAAACGAACAACACAGTAAAAAAATATTGGAGCGCTGGTTAGCTCAATTAGTAGACCTCTATACACTTATCTGGAGTACAATTTGAGGTCTCAGGCTGTTCTATGTCTGTTCACTGTTCAATAAAGACCACTGCAGCCTAAAAAGATCTTTATAAATCAAATTTTTTTCTTGTAATGTAGCTTTAGCACAAAAACCTAATCAATAACTAAATAAAATGATAAAAATGGTTCTGATATGAGGTGATGCTATTGCAATAAAAGCTGAATTTACTGTGAGGATTTTATTGCTGTGAACTGTTGTTTTGTTTTGCATTAGATAGTCTTTGCATTAAGACAAAGATCTTTTGTCACAACATAATTCCATTTCACAAGTTGAATCCAGCTAGCACTTACTCAATTACCAGGTATTATTCGGCATCTCCCCCACTAATGTCTGGCTTCAGCCTTGTGCCTTGGCCTGTAAGCAACAGGGCTGATCCACAGCAACAGATGGGAGGTGGAGGGGTAGGTGGGTGGATGTCACTGCAGCCCTCTCCAGCACTCCAGGTGAGTGTGTTTCTCTGGCGGTGGAGGAAATGAAGCAAAAATGATGGAGTGTTTGTTTTCTGACATTTTGTCTCTCTCTGCGGCCTCATCAGGGCTGAGCCTCGCAGACGTCAAGTGTTAATTTAGGGCTCCTGCCGAGCGTGAGCCTGTCAGCAGCAGGGCTCGGAGGAGGGAGGTGAGCTCTTGCAGAAAATGACCCTTCTGGTCTGATTGTCTTCTGGCCTGCAGACTGGCGCTGAGAGGAAAAACAAAGACGTGGGGAGAAAGAGAGAGGCGGCTGAGTGCTAATGCACCTAGCAGCAATTAGAGAGGCTTACCTGGCTGTGTGAACACAGTGGGCAAACATATACACACAAAATGTACACACCTTAAAGTGGCTCTTCTACCACCCCTTCTGAAACTTTCCCATATACACACACACATAGCTCCTCAGATACACACACACACACTCCTACTTTCATCTTCATACTCTTAGTAAATGCCCTTCAGCCACCTTTTCACCCAACGATTAATTGACTTGAGCTCATAATAGTCCATCAGTTTATTGAGTGAAACTTAAACAAAAAGACCAGCCCCTCTAAAGTTTACAGCAGCACATTAACCACAAAGTGAACCATGAAATTGTTTTTTTCCCTCCTGCAGGGTTGTTACTCCAAAATGGTCATTGCCAGTCACAGCGACGCTTCACCAACATTAATATTACATCACAACGAAACGTACACAGTGGTGGTTTTTGATATGGCCAAAGTGGCTCACCACTCAGGGTGCCATTCTTTCAAAGGGTGGCACAAGATCTCAAAAAAAAAAAGAATTGATTTCAGTTTGGCCCTTAATGAACATTGCTTCAAATTCAGTCATCACATTCTGTTCCACATACAGTGCTCCAGAGATCATTGTTTATGTACAAGTATATGAAGTTGGTATGTTCAATAGTAAGAGTCAAAAAGTGGAGAGAATTAACAGAACCTGGCAATTTTTGTCCAAATTCCCCGGTGTATTGTGTGTTGAGAGTGATCTGGTCCTCTCAGAAGGATGTCGAGACCACTCCAATTCAAAATCAAGAATATTCCACATGTTAGATTGTCTTGGTCTTAACTCAGTGTGTGGAATGTTCCCCGAGGACAAACAAGAATGCAGGCTGATCACTGTTATATGTAACAATTACAAGCCGGTTGATGGAAACACCGGGGGGAACCAAATCCACAGAAGACAGAACAACTGCCATAGTGCATAGTGCAGAAAGTTCAGTGACCATTGGAGACATCTAAGAGATCTGAAATCTGAATGTCGGGGAATAAAATCAGCTCATGTGTGAGGTGCTGCTACTGCTATGTGACTCAAGACCACAGAGTGTTCAACCAAACTTGTTATATTTAAGATTTTTAGTCATTATGTGTGGAGTTTCTCTTTGAAATCTTGCTATGTGAATCAGGCATAAGTCGGTCCATGCTTTTTCCAGTCATGAAGGCTGCTTTCTGGTATTAGAACATGCTGAACCTCAAGACTTTCCTTCTCCTCATTGTTTCGTCAAACGTTCCCTGAAGTGAAGACAATTATTTAGTATCCAAATTATCAATGAGACAATTTGATAAAGTTAAATATATAATAAGCTAAAATAAATCTGTAGTTCAGTTTTATAATTGTATTTTTATTTGTATTCTCCTTAATCGATCATTGCAATATTAGTCTGATTAGCAATGATTAAGTAGTGATTCTACACATGACTAAATCCAATATAACATTTTAATTTCCAAGTAAAATATTAATATTGTGATTCTATAATAAATATATTTTCATAGTATATTCTTTTCTTGCAAGTCTGCAATTCAGGCTCCTTGACAAAGAGAATTTGTCCTTCAGACAGAGAGCTATTTAAGTATTTAAAGAAATATACTATAATTAATGAAACTGATATTTTAACATATATGCATATTTATTGTACCATACATATTGCTACAATTATTGATCTGCTGTTTTTGAGGCTTTAGTAAGCTTTAGTGGGACATTCGTATCCATTCACAATAAAATACATTAAAACAAGAACTTAAAAATTCTCCAGAGACATGGGAGGAACTGAGGAACACAGCAAGGATAATGTACAGGCTCCACTAGAGATGCTGCAGGAGGACGGTGAACTGAGGGAATGAGATCTGAATGGACGAAGACTGAGGAGATTAGGAAAAATTACCAATGAACACAGAAATCTAAACAAGACACAAAATTATACAATAATTTAAAGTAAATGACCTGTATGTTTATCAAGTCCACAGGACCCTAAGGCACTTCACACTACATCACACTTCTTTCTAAAGACAGTATGAAATTAAGAATCAAAAATTTTCATGAAGAACAGAACACAAGTTAAAAGCAACTGCCTCAAAACAAAAGAGTGAATAATGTATGGAACACCACAAGTGAGAAAACAAACAAAAACTAGAAATCACGACTAAAAACAATCAAATTACAAAACTGTGACAGAGGTAGATCATTTTTGGCACAACTGTATACACCTGTGACTTTTGATATGAGCCACATGTGCAAATGCCCTGGACGGCATTTGAAAGGGTAGTCCCTGTGCATCAGATAAAAAAAATGTTTATATAATTTATCTGGCAAGTGTGCCATGAGCAAGTTTTCTATTGCTTTATGCATATCCATGGGGAGTTTCTACCCACCTTGATTGCGTTACTTGCTGTGGAGAATAAGGAGGTTAGGTTACTGCACTGCATTTTATTCCATCCCAGGGCCTCAGATTATTTTTCGCACCGTAAGGGAGAGGACAGAAAGAGGTTTTTACCCAATTAATGGGAGATATGGGGCTTGCCCAGATCGGCATTTACTCAAGAACTGCCACTGAACCCAGTGCAGTCCAGACAATTGCTGACAAAAGACTCAGTGGTTTTGTTCTACAAAAAAGTCAAGTCAATGAAATTCGACATGTGATAAAGAGGATTTAGAGGAATGTTAAACAGACAGGAAAGGTGAATTCTGTAATTATTTTAGTGCAGAAAAATAAATACTGTAGCCATTGCCACATCCGTCATCTCCTAATTCACTCTGAAATTCATTTTCTTTTCTTTTTTTTTTCACTCCACCTTGCCCAATTCAATCACTCAAGTTCATCTGTCTGTGTTATGCAAATCTGAGCGACTGAGACTGAACCCATCAGCCTCTCTGCTCAGCTCACGAGCGAAGGGGCTGATAGAAAAGATGAATTCTTCCGTTTCAATGTGCTTCCCTGTTTTCACCCAGTTGCGCAGTATCAAGGCTAGCTTTTTATATTTTATCCAATTGCACGGTGCCTGTCGGGTAGTCGAAAGCATGAATAAGGAGGAGGATTCACTCTCTGTCACTCTCTTTCTACCTCTGCAGTGAAGCGAGGTCTATGTTGAAGTCAAGGACAATGTATACTGGGTAAGATCGTTTTGACAAGGTGAGCAGAGACTGATGTTTTATGTTTTTTGTTTTTGGAAAAAAAATGGCCAAGAAATGCTTTTGTTACATTTTTATAACCATGCACAGTTAGCACTGGCAGATATGTTAAATAGATTTCACCTCTTGTTTCTGAATGACAATCTGGTTAAAATGTAGAGCTGAGGCTGATGTCTCGGAGGCATGAAGACATTACGCTATTATTTAGACTTATCCCTAGGAGTAAGTCCAGGCAGCCAGGGACACAGCAGGTGGCTAATAGACTAGCTCCCGGCAGCCCCCCTGAAGCTTGATGCATTGTGCCGAGGCCTTGTAAACTTCACGCACATTAAAGATCACATGCCACAATTTCACAGTACAGCAGGGGTACTGGGCCCCCGCCATTCTTTGCCCCCATTTGGCCAGTGATGGATAGTGTTGACAGTTACAAGCCGAGTACCAAGTGGAGCAATGCATAGGTCAAGGTTGAAGCTGCTAGTGTGGTCTGGGTGACAATGAAAGGTCTCCATGGTTGAAGCATGTTCCACAAACTATGCAGCGTGTTAGCATTTTGTTCATTTAAAGCCAAAGCTTTGTTTCCCTGCCAGAGTCATTTACCACATATCAAGGCATAATTGACAAAAGAAAAAACTGCTTGCAAATGTGTAGCAGGGAACTTGTCATGTTTAGAACATTTATAATGCTTCACATTTTGTGCATTACAAAACAAACTTAAATGTATTTGCTTAGCACTTTATACAACAGGCCAAAAACAAAGTAGTGCATATTCATGAAGTTTAACAAACAATTATTTTTTTTTTTAACACAACCAGACTTACCAGTTTTTATAAATTTGTTGACTTACCTATTTTTTCAGTGAGTTTTTTTTTTTTTTTTCCAGACTTGACTGTCCACCCAAACTGAAAGAACAGCATAAATGAGAGAAGCAGCCTAGAGGCCCATGTGGATTTGCAGCGATCCACTGCTCAGGTGGAAAATCTATTGACAGGACAACGATATGGATACTTAGCAAACCACTGTATGTTAGTAGCTGTCTGTGTAGCACTGCTCATAAAGCAGTGACTGCCGCCACAGTGTCCTGCATAAGCGAATTTTTTTTTCCAATGCAGCCCTTCAGGATGAAGACATTTCTCCTGTCATTTTCCTCCAGTACTTCAGTGTAATTCTTTTTTTTCTCCTCTCCCCTCCATTTTTTCCCCAGCGACTGCAGTATGTGGCAGTCTGAATTGTGTGTTATTACCCAGCAGGAGACAATATCATTACCACATATTTGCTGTCAAGGGTCTGCAAAGAATGGTGCTGTCTCGGGCCTCAGTGATCTAACAGCCTCACACAGGGCTCCAGAATTACCCACTCCTGGCTTGGGGAAGTCAAACACTACCAGTTAGAGAGGGGAGTGAACAAAAGAGAGATAACCCACCTATCCACCCACCACCATACACAAATGCAAGCAACTCCTTTCTCGTCAAGATAGAAGGGGACACACCTCCTCCGTGCCAAACAGAGGATGCTATTCCCCGAACGCCTCGATAGAAACATGTTTGGCTCAAGTGTTGAATGATACAAGACTGCAAGGTAGATTTGGTCCTGGCAGTGTGTCATTTCAGATAAATAGACAATTTGTAATCTCTCAGGTGTACTATTGATGAAGGATGAGTTGCTGATAATTACCGGCACTCATATCAACTTTTTTCCTTGATGCATCTGAAACCTGCACGCTCAAACTCAGACAATATGAAGCGTGCCAGCATGCAGAGACTGTCACATTGCTTTCCTTTTCTTTTCTTTTTTTCGTTTTCTTAACATATCAGATTGTGACGTGAGGTTAAAGCAATTGAAAGAGTTCATATGGATGTGTCATGTAATGTGTTAGGAAAATAACTTCAGAATAGACAAACAATCCTTTCATGAAAACTGCTATTCAGACTTCGTAGCAATGTCTTTCTCATAAGACAAATAGAATTGCTATCATTTCTGTTGACAGCGTGCAACAAACAGACCAACAGTTTATGCATACTGAGTGACAAAGCCATCTATTTTCTTCGTGGGAAAAAAACAGGCAATACACACTTTGGCAATTGAACCGCAAATGAGGAGTGAAAAATTCTAACTTTCCTCCCCCGCCAACCGCCATCATTTATACAAGTCATAGAAATATTTGATTGCTCTTGCATATCTCCACGCGCTTAAGGAGGCAGCCAACCAATACGTGGCCGTCCAAACAAAGCCCAGGACTCTATATGAGCCTATCATTTAGGAATCCGGGCCAATCAAGCTTGCAAACAATCAGGAGGGGAGAGAGGGAAAGGAACTGGGTGAGAGCTTCTTGTTGCAGCACTTTGAAGGTGTTAGTGGAGGCCCTTATTTAAGGTGAGATGTGGCTGTGCCTCCTTGATACACCTCTGCACTGAAACAAGGCAAGAGTACTTGAATTTTTCACAATACCAGCCAGCTTTCTGAGGACGACACATTCATATTCATGAATTAAGAATCTGTAATGGTAAATTATGAACATGCTGCTACTTCGTAGGAGAAGGGATGTTTGAAACTTTCAAACTACTAAAGCAACAATGTCCTTCATAGGAATAAAAGAAAAAAAAGAAGTTTAGTGTTATGTTTGGTTTTCTATAATTACAACAAGATGACTATTTAAGTACTGTGGTTTGCAGCATGTTTTATGTCCCTTGAACTTGTTCATATTTTCTGGGTATGTCTTTATACATTTTGCACATCTGTACACCGACATTATTTCCCCTATTTAATTTGCAACGTAGTTCAAGCTCACTAAGATTTGAAGGAGAACAGCTGTGAACATGAATTTCCAAGCTATTTTGTTGGTTTCCTGCTGGAACTGTCCACCAGTTCTCAAGAGTTGTGCATCCTTTGACACACTGTCCTTCAGAATTCCTCTGTATTTAGCTCCCTTCATCTTCCCATTTACTCTGACCATGCCTTGTGCCTCCTGACAAATAAGAATTCCCACATCATTATAGAACCTCTACCATGTTTCAAAGTTGTGATGGTGTGCTTAGGGTGATCTTAAATGTTAGTTTTCCTCTTACAGGAAACTTTGTATTTTGTGTTTTTATGATGAGAAGCACTTTGAACTCTCTTGTTGCTGAAATGTGCAATACAGATAAACTTGGTTGATTGACTCGATTGATTGTTTTTGTTGCTTTATATTTAATTTGTTCCTTTAGATTTTGTTTAAGGTTATGAGAGTAGAGGTGGTTTAATACAAATGTATGTCAGACTTTTCAGAGTTTTATGAATATAATCTATTTCGTCTTATTCTACAAAACTTTGTTTTGGTTGATCACATAGAATTCTAGCTAGATTCACTGAAGTTTGTGGCTGCAAGGTGAGAATGTTTAAAAACCCTCAATGGGCATAAATGCTTTTGCAACTTTGTAGACTCCAAAGAAAGAAAGAAGGAAAGAGAATTAGGAGAGTAAGTACAAGGTAAGATCTAAATGGTAAGCAACTTTTTTTCTAACAATAGCAGCAAGGACTCACTTGCTTTCACTTCATTTAAAGGTGACCACACAGTAAGCTTACAGAAACTGAATTTGATTTATGCAGTCTTCACGCATTCCCCATTCTGCAGGTGATATCCAGGATCATGCATCAGTCAGATTCTGTATCAGAAGTGATATGAAATGTGAATAGTCACGCCTTACAAACAGAGAGCACTCAAAGACATTAGATGATAGGCTGACATGATAACGTTTTGAAATCACTGCCACTAAATTAACCTGATTCTAATAGGATCTGAAGAAGATAACGTGAAAAATTACTGTTTTCTTTTCAAGATGATATACAAAATGGAAAAGATACAAATTGATTCCTATTTCCTCCCTTGATGGCCTCCCCTCATCTGCACATTTTCATAATTTGAGATAAGGCGATATGGCATTAATATTCCCCTATCTTATCTTGTCACATCCTGAAATTGTTGGAGAGGATATGATTAGCTGAACAATAGCATGAGAAATGCACTTTGTGAAGGCTATCCAGGTTTTTTTTTTTTTTTAAACAATGAGTGGAGAGGCGGATAATGGTCTAGAAAGCAGACTTGTTTCTGGATCTTGCTTTGCTGCAGTCATGCAAGAGCTTACAGGGCAGTATTATAGGACCCTGCCAAATGTTATCTTTTATTTGTTATTTATTGGCTTTACTGAGTGGATATTTGACAGAGTACTGCTTTAGACTGCTTCAAGGCCAACTTATGAAGAGCATGACAGTGGCGCAGTGGGTAGAGCGCATGACCCATGTAAAGAGGCCTCAGTCCTCAACTGTCATGGGTTTGAGTTCCAGCCCATTGACCTTGGGCGATGCTTTCTCCCCTCTCTCATAACCCACTTTCCTGTCTGTGAGCATGTTCACAAATATAGATTGCACATCATTATAAGTGCCTCTTGTTGTCTTTATTGTATCAAACTAATTAATGGTTGACATCTAAAACTTTTTCTCTGATTAACATGCGGGGCAGCCATTTTGAACTGCCTCTTTAGGACTAGGGTCTTTGTTTTTAGTGGAAACCGGGAGTATCAGACGTCAGAGGACAAAAATTAACAACTCATAAGAACAGGCTCCTAGAAGATTCTCCAACTTTATTCTTCGAGCTTCGCTGTAACAAATGGCTGTAAAAACTACAGCATGAGAATACAGTAAGGTGGCTGGGTTTTGAAAATACAGCTCTTTACTGTGATCTGCAATGCGTATGGTATATATGCGTAAGTATATTGGACCGCTGGATCACGTGCGGAAATTTACACCTGTACTGTAAATTTTTAATGTACAGTTGCATTGTGGGATATTTACCGGCTGGAGGCAAACTTTCACGGGCCAGTGGGCATGGCCAACAATGAGTTTCACCGGTTAAAAAACATTGTATTGCAGTTTTGTGTTTGTGTACAAAAATATATTTTTTGTGGTTATATTGAGCTACTCTCTCCTGTTTGCTAAAGCTAACTTTGGTTATTTCTCAGCTAGCATTATGTGCAGCACAAGTGCTTTTTAGTTCAGTTCACCTAGAATATGCAGATGGCTATATTCTGGTCTTTTTGCGGAAGTTGTTGGAGGGTAGTATGCTTCAAATGTTTTTTATTTTATTTTCTCTCGCACATAGAACTGTCAACGTTAACGTGTTAGCGCACGTGATTAACCTGAACATTTTAAGGCGTTAATATTACATAACGCAGATCGAACCATCTATTTTGTCATCGAAGCCTCTGTCCCGCGGGGGGTTATCGAGTTCACAGCAGCACCTTACACACAGGGAGCTACAAACAGCGAAATTATTTTTCCGCGACAGCAGACAACAAGAGTTAAACTGTTTCAACTTTCTTGTGTTGGGTCTTAAGCCAACATTGTGCACATCTAGTTTACTAGCCCTCAATTTCACCAAGAACTAGAAAATAAAATAGATCTAATAAAATAGATCTTATTTATCAGTTGGCTCCTGAACAAGTATGGTACCACTTGTATGCATGTGTAGTGGAGTAAATTTCTCTTAGTTGCTGTTGAGTATGGGAGACTACATGCAAGTTAATTGCTTGGATTTTAAATTGTTGGCATGCAGCAAGAAGGGTTTGCACAGCTGTGTGCATATTTATATTTCAAGCTTATAAAGTTAGGAATAGTGATTAATTGTGATTAATTAGCCAGTGGCAGATTCTGCTATGGGCGACGTGGGCAACTGCCCTCCATCTTGCGGAGGGTGACAAGACCGACATCTCACCGCCCCAGATACTCCAATTGTCTGTGTCTCACTTGTAACTTCCATCCTTCTGTCCATAGACTAATGGATGGAAGACATAGTGAGATATTGCCATCTCACTATGTCTCCCTGTATCTGCCATCCTTAGGTCTATAGATAGAGGCACAGAAGGTACAGAAGGTGTCTCTGTCTGCAAACATAGTACATGTATAGAGACAGAGGAATGTGTCTGTCTTTGGAAATGTCTCTCTGTACCTGAATATTAAGTTAAAATTAAAACTAATATCACTGAACATTGTTATTTTTCAGGAAACAGCATCAAGGGCACAAGCAGGTGCAGCAGCGCCTTTTTCCACCTAGAGTATTTTTTCATAGGTGGGAGCTATGAGAACTATTTCAGTAATGCCTTTACAAAACATATTTGGTAGTTCACAAGCATCTAATCTTGTGCATGTAATGTGTACTTAAAAAAACAAAAGGGCAGTTTTGAATAGTCTCCCAAAAGTTTTTAGGCGATTCATAGGCCTCAACCCAGAAAGCTGAACAAAAGCTGCAAACGGAAAAGTGACGTCAAAACCAACAGGACGACTTATGCAAAACACTGGGACAACAGTGAACCCGCAGGTCTCCATTCTCCTCCTTCATAGACTACCAATGGAACTTTTAAAATGGTAAAATTACACATTTACACTCAATCAGTTCTCTTAATCCATCTGTCTTTTTCTCTGCCTGCCTGTCCATTTCTACTATACAGATAGGAGGACAGCTACAATGAAGGAAGGTCAGAGAGAGTGTCTGTCCACTAAATCTGTCCTTTTCATCATGTCTGTCTTAAACAGGCATAAATGAAGTTTAATGTGCTGTTCATCTCCTGTATTAAAACATGTTTTTCTTTCTTTATCTTCTAGCAACTGATGATTTCTGGAGAAGTTCAGGACTGAGAGTAACTCAGAACTCATTTGTGTTGGTTTTGTTTGGCTGTTCACTAAGTTTTAAACTTGCCCAAATATTTAAGATGTACTGTTGGGGTTGCAATAAAGTTTAGAAAAATATGTAACTTCAATATTTGACATTGCTGGATCCTTTCCTTCCTTCAAAGGAAGAAAACAACAAACATTTAGAATTTTGACTGCAAGTTTTACATGAGAAGCTGGTAAAACATTGTTTTTATGACTTTGACATGCAATTTGCTTGGAAGCTTTGATGTTTGGGGACTTTCGTTTTAGTAAAGATTATTTAATTTATTGTATTTAATGTAATATTACCATGAGGGTAAATGTATCAGTTACGTTTTTAGATCAGAGTATTTTTCACTTTGGATGCATTGCTTTGACTTATGTAACAAGCAAATGGTGCTGTTGCAAAATACTATATTTTGTTTTGCTTCAGTTTGTCAGATTTAAATTGACAATAAAATAAAGTGATTTTAAAATATATATGTATATTTTTAAATTAGAAAAATAAAACATTTTTTAAGAGTTTGGTAAATTCACATTTAAACTTTTAAAAGCTAGCAAAGCATGCAGTTTCATGAACTACTGTAAAATGACAACTTTTTTGTAATTCTACTACAGGACTACTGTAATTTTATTATGATAAAAATGTGATGAAATCACAGTAACAATGTTATATAATTACTGTACTATTTTATAGAAATTACAGTAGCACTAATCAAATTACAGTAAGGTTGTAATAAAAAACACAGGAAACCTGCAATAAAATTACAGTAAATTTGTAATAAAATTACAGTAAAACTGTAATAAAATTACAGTAACCCTGCAATAATATCACTGTAAAACTTTAAAAAAGTACAGTAAGGTTGCTGTAATTTCTTTACCATAAAAATTACAGTAACTGGCTAGCAACCCTGCTGCCAGTAAGTTACTGTAAATTCTACAGTGACTTTTTTACAGTGTTGCTAAATGTTAGTGACTGTTAAATTGTTACATAATATGCCTATTATAGATAATGCAACTTTTTAGATCTGTTTTGAAAGAATGAAGACACTTCAGGAACTTTTTGAAAGAACAAACATAATGGAAATAATCTGATTATTCTCTCTTTCTGTGGATGACTTTGAAAAAATATTTATACTGAAATGATTTAATCAGTGTCAATTCAGAGAGGTATTAATAGGCTTATTGTCATTTGCATGTAAAAGAGGAAAGAGCCTACACTTTTGTAAATCCTGCCCGGCTGGTGCCGAAGTTTAGAGGAACAGCTTGCTCAATAGCAGTCAACACTTGCCTGCTTTGAAGAAGGAATTGCTGCAAAGTCAAGGATTTGACTTTGTCAGTTGGCCAAGCTTCCTACGATAGATCACTTTTGACCAAGTGTCATAGGAGTCATTATGTGTCATTGACTCAAATCTGTCAACATAACTGGGTTGCATCGTTAAGAATTGGTGTGTTTCTATTTAACTGCAAAGGAGTTTGACCAGTTTGATTGCAAAGTGATCTATATTTGCCATTAGCTGTGAAGTGGTGCACGGTAAATAAATGAAACTGAAATAAACTAAATTAAAATGAACTGACAATACATACAGATCAGAAGATTTTGGAGATTTGAGCAATGATTAGCACTGTTCACGCATCATGTAGGAAGTGGGAAGGCAGCGTCAAGCCAATGGTGCGGGGAGGACACAAAAAGCGCAGTGTTTAAGACTGGTTAAATGCACCATTAAGCCTTTTAAATTGAATTCAACCCATGAGAGACTAAAAACAAGTGTAGCTTTCTGGCTCATCAATGGGCACCACTTAGGGGAAACAATGCCCTGTTGAGGCCCACCAGTTCCCTCATCAATGAACATCAAAAATGAATAAGGCCTGGCTGTCAGCTTTGTTTTGACTCTGATACCCACAAAGCTCTGCTCAATATCATCCTGGTTGCGCTGCTCCAGGCTCTGCAAACAGGTGCGGCCCCTTTTCTCAATGCACCATTTGATGAGACGCCGGATGGGACGGGGGCTTTGGTCTACATCCTCCTTAATCCATGGTGCTATATAAAAAAAATTTGAATACAAAAGTTTGTTTGGCCAAAGTCAAAGCCCTGGAGCCTGGGACTCATCCGTCTGTCTGCCCAGGCTTCCCCCCTTTTTTGGAAAAAGCTTCAACTCTTTTATGCCTTTTCTGGCCACGACATTAAAGAAGACCCAGGAGGTTCCGATTCCCAGTCATTCCCAGAAGAGGAATACATACAGTTACGGCAGCCTCAATGCAAAGCGTGATAGAAAAGGGAGGGGTAGAAAAAAAAAAAGGAAAAAAAAATGTCAACTGCACACTCTGAAAAGAGAAAACAACTGCCAGCATCTAAACTCTTCCTAATACTTCCACTGCATCATGGGGAGATTACAGCTCCTCCACTCAGGGACACAGAAAGGCCTTCAGCTTGGCAGAGTGAGAGGAAGAGAGAGAGAGAGAGGGGGAAGAGTCAATGTTGAGCATTTTAATCTGGAGTCACAAAGATAAGATGCATTGGCAGATCAATATGTGCTCTATGGTGGCAGCTCCATGAGAACTTGCCTCTCTTTCTGTGTACTAAGAAGACTTTGCTCTCTGTGTCCTATGGCTTCATTTTAACCACAGACCACTGTTATCTGTGGCAACTGTCTCTCTGTGACATCTCACACCGGGGCCGCATTTAACCTCCGAAAAAAAAAAAAAAGAGAATATCTAAATAAGATCGGCTGTGAAATTTGTCTCGATAAATCTCTCCAGGAATCAACCGGTTTGAATATTTCACATCCCGTCAGTGCTCGGCTAGCTCAGGGGGGGCAAGGCAGGTCTGATAAGGGATATTCAGAGGAGTGATTAGATAAAAAGAAAGCTAAATTCTTTCTCTCGACTGTGGGAGATGCATAGCAATGGTTTTTCCACTCTGCCGTGTCTGTGTGACTGAAGTTAAGAGTACAGGCAGCATTCAAAGTGTCACTTTTACTTAATTTGCTCTCCTTTGTGTCATTGCAGCATTCCATCATTCCAACATCATCAGATGAGCTGTTGGTGGTGAGGCATCTTCAAAAAGAAAAAAAAAAACAGATGAAATGAAATTCCTCTGTGCTTTTGAGAGTCTTTTCCAATAAATACAGAAACACCTTGAACTCCCTTAATTTTCAGCTAAATAAACATCTCCAAAAGCATGCCTTGTTTTTTTTTTTTTTTAAAGCGTACACAAGTGGGTTACGACTTGCTGCATTCATTTCTACATCCAGGAGCTTGCATCCCTGCCAATCAAATCCCTGTCTTTCACATTTCAGTTTTGGTTGATGATGGCTACATCCTAAACAGGAAACAGATCATAAAAGGGGGGCTAAAAAAAAAAAGGTAAGGTATGATTAGGTGTGTTTTCATCCTGGGCAGCAGTTCAAATGTAGCAGTGGCCCTAAGCCAGATGTGGCCCTGATAGACAACACAAAATGGCAGCAAAAATGAGAAAAAATTGTGCATTTGTCCTGTAAAAAACAACTGGAGCTATCTGAGTAAAGAGTATGCACAGCGAGGTGTTTGCTTATACATGCGTGTCTGTCTGCGTATGTGTGTGTGCAATGTGACAGCAGACCTCGCTGAGGACTAGCAATCACTCCATTCAGCATCTGCTGCCACACAGCTCATATTGTCATTCCCCAGTTTAAAGGAACCTTGAGCGGCTTCAAAGATCTTTTCAAAGCCTTAATCCTAATAGGTCGCGGTTTGTTCTGTCACATCAAAAGAGGGGAGGGGGGGGATGGGAGGGGGGGTAATGCGTTGGGGCTGGCAGAGATTCTTAAGGGTGGAAGATTGGCAGAGGATTTGCTGAGCGGGGAGGACTGAAATCTGAAATATCGGACACAGAATGCCTGCTGTAATAGATATGAAATAGGTCTTCTCAACAGCATGAAAGGCTGACATTTCCAGAAAGTTTGTCATGAGAAGGCCCTTTTATTCCCCTTCATCTATCTGCGTTTGTACTGCCACCTTGTCCATAGTGGAAATTCGCAAGTGTCACTCTAACGGGTTAGAGAATAAGATTGGACATTTAAGATTTTTTTCCCCCCCTGCTCTTTCCTTTTTTATTGAATGTTTAGAAATTCCAGTGAGAGACCAATTGAGTCAGAGCTGTTCAGAAAACTGCCACTCAAATCAAAAAAAAATCTACCTTGGCCACTTGTTTCCTGGCCCAGTGTTAAAAGAAGCTCTATGAAACATGGCCCTGAGACAGAATTTGCAAATCCCAGCATTACAATCAATTAGACACAGAAGTCCATCTCAATAAATTACAATACCAGTGAAAAGTTAATTTATTTCATTAAATCATCGCTAATTTAATTTAATAATATGGATTAATTACACATACAGAGACATGTTTTGGCTATTTCTGCTCATTTTGATGATTATGGCTTACAGCCAATGTAAAACCATAATTCATTGACGAAGAAAGTTAACATGTTTGATAAAGTCAATGAAAATGACATTATTTTATAGTCATTGTAAATACTGCTAACTGGACAGTTATCCAGCAGTCTGTCATTTACACCATCTGTAATAGAGATCACGAGAAAACCTAGCTGTTTAAAGAATGTTGTATTTGAGGACATCAGTAGAAAGATCAGAGGAAGGAAAAACTGTGATTAAATTAAGCGCACAAGCAGCATGTATTCACAGCTGTGAGAAGATTGCAAAGCATAGCCCAGCTCATGCAAGAATTTGATTCTCAACACCTGGATGAGGTTGGAGTTAGTGCTTGAACAATCACAACACTGACACATATCCAGGACATGGACTGCAACTGCATTACTTGTATTAAATCACTCATGAACCGGGAACTACCAGAGACAGTCATTGACACCTTTTTGTAGCTTGCACCCCACGTTAAGGTCAGAAGCTGGCTGCTCACAGATTACAATATATTAAAGCATTGCAATGGAAAGTTGAGTGGAAGAAAAATCTGCAGTACAAAAAAAGCACAAAAGAATAAGTTAGTGTTTCAAGAGCAAACACACAGATGTATAAAGGACCTGCACTGCAACTGGACCAGGGACAACATAAAATATCACATTTATTTATATGGAACATTTTAAAAGCAGCCACAGCAAAATCCTTTACAGTCAAGCTAAAATAAAATGAAAAGAACAAGAAATATATGAAAATAAAAGCAAGTTTGTGATATGAATAGAAAACCATAGCAGACGATAAACCTTGCAAAATTATGTCTGAAAACAACTCCATTTGTATTCAAATCAAATGCCAAGATCAGACCCGTGCAGGATTTATATGCAGCTGTGACCTAACAAGATGTATACATAAATCTGTAAATAAGTTGAGGCAGCTCCTGAAAAATCATAAATTGCCTGTATTAGTATAGTGCTTTAGTCAGATGACTCCAAGGTGCTTTGTACTACATTCACCCATTCACCCACTGATAGCATTTATCTACACTTCACACAGCTGCTCTGAGGCAGACAGTTGGTGCCACCAGGCCATCTGACCACCACCAGTAGGCAAGGTGGGTGAAGAGTCTTCTCCAAGCACACAGCAACGGAGATGGACAGAGCGACGCAGCGATTACAGGACTAGTCTTTGCCTCCTGACCCACTGTCACTCAGTCTGGACACCATTATATTTGGGTCTGGATCTTGTGTCTTAAATTTTACTTGAGCCCAAGAGAGTAAGGAACAACACTATTGCTCAGTGGTCCAAAGTCCTCTTCAGGCCTTTACTGTTTTTTGGGTTTATCAAGGTACCAGAGTATGGAGGATGAGTGGAGATGTACATAATTCAAGTTATTTGAGGTTCAGGCTGAAGTTTTCAAAATCAGTGATGAATTGAGAAGGCTTGCCATCCAGAGCTCTTAGAGCTTCTGAGCTCTGTTGAGAAGCTTCATGCTGATTTCATTTTCTAGCTTGGTACCAGCCCACACTGCCAAGAGTGTCAATATCTAAAGTAATGACTGTACATAAAACAATGCCTGGTTGGCCAAACCTTTGACTTAAGCCCCAACCATAAGTTTGTTTGACAAATTCAAAAGAACCTTTTGAGTTCTTTTGAGTTTGTCAAGAGCACAACGAAACACCAAAAGAGATAAAGGCAGCTATTAAAACAATCTGTCACAGCAGCCTTACTTATAAATCTACATAAGTTTTACTTTTTAAATCAAATTAGTGAAATAAAATATGTGTTCAATTATATTCTGATTCATTTTTAGCACCGGAATATGCACTAAAAAGCTCTAGAGAGATTGTAAGATGAGAGATCTCGTTGATGTCTTCCATTTGAAATACTTCCATCAAATGGATGATAAAGTTCAAATCAAGTCTGCCAAAAGCATGTAGTGGATGTGAAACATGCTAGACCTAAGTGTCACTTATGTGTTTACTCCTCACCTCTCTGACACTTCATCAGCTCAGAAGGTGTCTCTCTTGCATTTCCCCCGATCGACTTGTCGGACAAAGAGATGGTTCCAAGCATTTCAACGGTGCACAAGTGTCCTACTAATTAGGTGCTCATGGGAAACTGAGCATTGATTTTCTGTCAGCGCCTATGCAAGATAAAATAAACTGGGCTGTTTGTCTTTTTCTTCCAATGCACCTTGTGCCATTAATAGCAGCGATAAAGACTGGTCAGGGCGCCGTTTGCAGCATAAGCAAAGGACACTACACCCATGGGAACCCATATTTGTAATGATGCAGTTTAATTGTTGGCAAGTTTTTTAGGAAATAGGTGGCAATGCACCTCGCTGGGACTAAACAAAGTTTGTTGAGGATGGAAATGGACTGAGTTGTCTGACCAAAACATATCTTTTCAGCTCTGCAAAGGCATGAAATCCCTCTTGTGCTTGTTATTTCACACTCCTGTGGCTCTAGCTTGGGCCGACGGTGACACAGTAAACAAACAAATACATGTGAAATCACACAAACCACACACATACGTGCACAGTGTACTAAAACAGAAAGGAGAACTTACTAATGACCTCACATTTTCAGGCTACTCACTCAGTATATCTAGGAACCCACAGAGCATTTTGAAAACCCCACATCATATAGAACAAGCTATAATCTTTTTGGGGTTTTTTAATTATTAACAAAAAAAATCCCTTGAGAAACTCAGTTTTGAGCACGTGGATAACTGCTGTGAATAAATAATGGTTTCACTATCACACCGGACAACGTGCCAGCCACCTGCTGATCCAACCACACACAGGTACAGCCAGCTTGGGTGACTCGGAGCCGCAGAAGCGGGCGTTCAGTTTGCCAGCAAACTAATCAGTGAAAGCGATGAACTCCAAGCTTGTCAGAAGGGGTCGGAGATGTAGGTGGAGGAGGTGGCGCAACACAAGCCACAGCAGAGTGACACGACTTGAAGAATGGGAAGAAAAATTCTCAAATCCCCCAGTGTGGGAGGTTGGAAGAGCACAACCCTCAAGGAGGTTAAGGAAGCTCTGCTGTTTGCTGCCCACACGTTACCTGAATGTGCGGCGATCTCAGGCGAGCACCTTCAGCCAGGCTGTGATAACTGGGATCATGCTCATAAATGGATATCTGCTGATGGACATTTGTGGGTGTACATGCCGGGTGCTTTGGTATTTGATGATTGGATTTTGTCATTAGAAGTCAGTAATGAAAACCAAGAAAATAAGTGAGTTTTTTTTTCCCCAGATTTCATTTAAAATACAAAACATTACATTGTATTGTGAGCCTTTTTTTTTGTAGCCAAGATGGACTAGTAGGAGATTAAATTTGTTTTGGTTTTACTTTTTAGATTGAAAAAAATCACAGATAAAGAGTACATTTTTAATAACCCTAGAAAGGCAACTCTAAATAATAATTTTTAATATATTAAATAAGAAAACATAAAATAATCAGTAAAAAGAAATCTTCAATTACTACTCATATATTGCACAAGAGCATGTTACTGACATAAGACTTATCTGCAGTCTGTTTAAAATACCTGTTCATATAAAAACTCAGGCTATCCAGATTTTTTTTAAGATGTATGTTTTCTTTTTTCTTTTTTTTTTCTCACCCATTTATTTGTTATTAAGGGAGACCTTGATCAGCACAAGTGCTGATCACTTGTGCTGATCAAGGTCTCCCTTAATAACAAATAAATGGGTGAGAAAAAAAAAGTTATACAATAAATGTTGCCTCCTAGTCTGAGGATTAAATTTTTGCAAAATATATCAAATAAACACACATATGATAATTTTGAACATAGCTTTTAAACTCTAACTCTAACTTTTTTCATTTCCAGTGAGCCAGCTGGTTCTTGCCATACATGGACAGTGCTGTGATGTCACAAGGGGAAGACTAGAACAAGTTGGAAGCGTAGGGATTTTATATTTTCTTATTTGTTTTTGACTACAAAGAAATAAAAATGACTTATTATGGTTATTGTGTGTGTTTTAAAATGAAAATCTAAACAAAGAAAACACATTTAAAAATGTTACTATTGGTTCCTGATGAGAATATCTTGTTGGCCGAAGATTCTACAGTGGCACTGTAGGTAGCTCTGTATTTTCTTTTCATCTCAAAGGTCCCACATATTAAAAGCTGCCAAATTTGCAATGTCCTTTGGTAATTTTTGTCTATTGAGATATTAACCTTAGCACAAATAAATATGACATACTTTATCAGATGTCTAATTCTGAATCTATCACTGTTTGTCATAGTGATGAGAATAAGGAATAAGGAAGAAATGCACTGTAGTATGACATCAGAAAATCATTTCCTATTGGATGTCCTCGGCAGAATACAGAAATCTTAAAATACTTTGTTATTCTTGGAAGTTATTTGAGTTTCATTTTAGATTTTTTTTATTTTAAATCAAAAGACTGTTGAGGTCAGAATGGATAATTGAGAGTTTTTGTTTTCATATTAATTTTTTTACATTTATAGTCAGTGATGTCACGGGATAATGCTTAAACCTTGTTAAAACAAGCTGGAGTGTGAAGGGTGTCTGAGTATAACAAAGAGGTCCATTTTATTTCTCTTTACTGGTAAATTTATTCTGTATTTGTTTTAGATTTTATAGCTAAAGTTTTATTTTCTCTTTATCTGTTTTTGATCACAAAAAAATAAATTAAGAAAAAAAGATTTTTAAAACATATATCACAGAAAAACATTTTTCTTATGTTTGTACATTAATTGCTTTTATGGAATTAATGTTTGTTCATTAAGTTAATATAATGAGTGCAGTTGGTAGCATAACTGCGCCACTGTGCAGTTGGTAGCACTGTTGCCTTGCAGCAAAAGGTCCTGGGTTCGATTCCCGGCCTGGGGGGTTCGATTCCCGGCCTGGGAAGAGTTTGCATGTTCTCCCTGTGCATGCATGGGTTCTCTCCGGGTACTCCGGCTTCCTCCCACAGTCCAAAAACATGATTGTCATTGTAAATTGGTCTCTCTAAATTCTCCTTAGGTGTGAGGGGGTGTGTGTGCATGGTAGTTTGTCCTGTCTGTCTCTGTGTTGCCCTGCAACAGACTGGCGACCTCTCCGACCTCTCGCCTGAAACGCTCGCTGAAGATAGGCACCAGCACCCCTACCTACCCCACTAGGGAAAAGGGTGTTAGAAAGTGGATGGATGGACACCCGGTGACCAAATTGCACAGACCAGGTAGAGACCTCTCAGGTGAAGGTAAAGATCAAATGTGGAAGAAAAAAATTTATTTTAATATTGCATCCTGCATTTTAAGGCAAACTAAAAGGTTTTTTTTCTTACAAGAAATTTTGTCCAACCATGCTGTATTGTGATCAAGACTATCATGACTTAAGGTTTTGCCTCAGGTTCAGTTTTTAATTGTCTCTCAAGCACTACCCTATTAGAAATGAGAATTCATTTTGATAGATAAACTCCATGTCTTTGAAATCTAAGGCCTCATCAAATTGAACATTTTGTCTTTAAATTCAAGAATGTGTGTTTGTCTCAGCAATAGAAGCATTATTACAGCTCCTTAACTGATCACCGCTGGAAACCAGTCGGTATCGGCATTTAAAGGTACAAGACTGCAATTCAGGAGGTAATTTCACATCTTAACAGAATCCAATTAAAAGCACTGGCATTTCAATTAAACCTCCCCCTGGCTCATCGCTACGGTGTCACATCACAAGTTAAATTGGAATCAGATTATGGAGGGAATCTGAAGAAGTATTTTTACATCGCAATAAGGATCATGCATTCCTGATAGAGGACCCCTGTCATGCATACTGCAGGCAGAGGGAAAAAAATATCTTTGCCAACATTATTCATTTAATTCTCCCTCCTTATTAATTTCACAGCAGATTACCTGAGAAGATACCAAATGCTGTCAGCAACGAGCTTTAATTAAGTGTGGGGTATGTTGCTACGAGTACCTTATGTGAAACTGCTGCCTTATAATGCTCTTGTTTTAATTACTTCAGAGTGCCCCCTCATTAACCTTTTATGGAGATGTGCTACAAAAACTCCAGCATGCATTCAAACACTACACCTACCAGGATGCTTACATTTCCATCCACTTCTTTAAGATCAATCCCTAAAGCTCATCAGTTCTCATGAAGAAAAACTCAAAATACATTTTACTGTGACTTATCAAATTTAGTTTTAAATTTGTTTCTTGTGATGGTTAAGACTTGCAGCTAATGAGAACCCAGAAAATGTGAATGTTACATAAAACCTTTGATAAAGATGCCTTCAGTAAAGCTATTCCATAGCCACATTGTGGCATAAAAAAAATAGGACCAGAGTATTGGGAGTTATTGAACAGACAATCATTCACACCCTCTGCCAAAATAAGTTGCTTAAAAATGTGTGCTGTGTCCAAAAATGTGAATAGAAAATTGAGTGGAAGAAAAACAAATTTGGTTAAAAAGAAGTGCACAAACAACAGGGAACCAAAACTCATTCAGCATTTTGGGGAGATCCAAATTTATATCCACATTTTGTTAAAACTGGAAGAAGAAAAAAAGTGTGGTAGAAAAATAATAAGATTGTGAAACAAAATTCACTGAAATTTGGGGGGATTTTCTCAAGGCACAAACTGTAGCTGGAGTCAGTGCTTCCAGAACCACCACGCATATATAGAATATGCCTTATGTTTGTTTGAATTACTTCTTGTGCCAGTTTTGTAACACTTATGTAGATATGCTCCAAAAATGACAGTGTGCTTTAAAAAATACTACACCTCTGAGGGTGATTAATATTATGTCGGTTTCTGTACATTTAAAAAGGTGAAACTGATAATTACTCCAGAAAACGATTTAAAAATAAAAGAAATAGTCATTATAATTAGCCAGATTGTGCTTTGAACATGTTAATTTTGAGATAAACCTGGTTGCTCTGTGATGACCCCTGGTGGGAGGAATAACTTAAATTAATAGGACATTGTAACTTAATTCTAAAAAAAATACTTCTAATGTGAAATACATTTGGAAAATATATTATTATTCTTTTTTTATTTAGTCAGTTCATTTGGTCCTATAATTTAAAAACCCTTAAAAGGAGCCTCATATTAAGTTAGCTTAAATTTTATACATTGGTTTTCTGATTGCATCATTGTTCCATGGGTAAAGCAGCTGTAGGTGGCCAACAGGAAATTTCCCATTTATATTAGTTTTGCTTTTAATTTTCTTCCTAATTTTCTCCATTTAAGTGTCAAAACTTGTGCCAAAAAAGAAAACCCCACTTCGGTAGCTTGTTCAATGTACATCCTCGTCAAGTTAGTGTAGTTTAACAGGAGACATTAGCTTTTAATGGCACTTAATTGTCCAAAAAGGAAATCCATAACCACATAAGGAGAAAAGTCAAGTATTTCCAAGCTCTTTATAAGAACAATTTAGAGCAGACAAGTGCTTTTCAAACCTTGGCTTGAAATCAGTCTGGTCTGGACAGGGTGAGAGGTGGCCTTCATTTGTGAGCCTGCAGTGCCACCATTTGGCCATAATCAAAACCTTCGTTCACTGCTTCATCCTGGCACTTAGCAAAGAAACTAAAAACACTACTATTTTTTTAAAGAAATGGTTTCACCTTAAAAAATGGCATGTAATTACCCCCAACTGAACACACAACTAGGCAGCATAAAGCCATAAAATTACAATAAATTATTTTAAAATTCGGCCACAACGAACTATTTCCAGGTGCAGAATTAGAGAGGGAAGTAAACAACCAGGCCCACTGTTGTTAGTGATGGATTATTCTCGGTCAATGCCATCTTGGATAATGAGCAGTAACTTGCATTTCAAGAACAGGGTAGGTTTGCCAAGAAGGAACGGTGATTACAATCAATTAAGAGTGATGACAAAGCATCAACAATAACCCAGCCTGAGTGTGTGTGTAGGTGTGTGTGGGTGGGTGTCTGTGTGTGTGAGAGAGAGAGATAGAGAGCTTGTGTTTTATTCACACATCCTTCCAAACAACCCTGTTTTGTGTAATCAACATCTGTTGTGACAAGCAACCTCCTTCTTCCTCAGAATGGCCCACTTCAGATAATGAGTGTCATACCAAACTGCAGGGCAAAGGCTGATTTTGCTTCTCTCTCCTCCTCGACGGCCTCAGTTCTCACTTCCCTTGGTTCTCTCTCATATCATCCAATGCATCCATTATGGAGATCTTGAAAAAGGGAGATAAATGCTCTCACAATATTGTTTGTGCTCAAAATGTGGGGGCGGTGGATGGAATGCAGTATACTTTCTTCCCTGCTTATTGAGGATGGAGACTTTAATGCAGCTACCTATAAAACGCAGGAATCTTGGTTTTCTTTTGAGATTTTTTGTGCGGCTTCCCTGAGAGTTTGCCCTCCTAATTAATTCTGAACCACTTTCACTGGCTAATATAACACTTGATGTGCAAGCCACAGACTCAGGGAAAAAAATGCTTCGAAATAAATAAAGAAATGACCTGTTTCTTTGCATGCATACTAATGGTTTAGGCGCCATCTTCTGGTAAATTTGGTAAATTTGAAACAAACATAGAGGCTCAAACTTTATGCATTTCAGCTAGCTAAGAATATGTTGTGGTACTAAATCGAAAACAATCAAAAAATGCATACCGTTTAGTAATTCAGCTCAAAAAGCAAAACCACTATATTACATAAATTCATTACACACAGAGTGAAATATGTTAATGTTTCAGTGAAGCTGATCTTAATTTATTTTCTGATAAAATGTGTCTTAAATAATAGCAATAAAAAAGCTTGGTGTTTTAACACAGAAATGCTATGCTATGTCCATGCTGTGGCCTAACGTGATGGGGAAACTACTGACCTGATCTTTTGTGGGACTTACTGCTGACAACAAGTGTAACACATACAAAATTATTGCCAAAAACGCCAGCTTTGCAAATTGTTGTATCCAAGCATGTTACTGGAAAGCTGAGTGGAAGGAAAAGGTGCAGACAAGCCAAACAGATAATCTCAATCCAAAGCAAGGACTGTGCCTGAAGTCAGAGCGTCAAGACATTTAGCAGCTTCAACACAAAGATATATCTGTTGCATTGTTTGTGATTAGCCACTACTAAATCAAATACATTGAATTTTTACAGTACAGTCAGTGATTATTTGAGCAGCTATTTCATCTGCATGAGCCGATTGTGTCATGTCAATTTTTTATATTAAAAATCCTTTCTTTAAAAGCTTTATGAAATATTCAAATTTTCTGACAAGCTTTTTTGAAACAACAATGCATGCACACACTCATTCCCAAGGTTTAGAGAGACCAATTAACCTAACATGGATGCTTTTGAACTGTGGGAGGAACGCGGAGAAACAAAATGCGTAATAAAAACAATCAGTGGAACTTTATGTATAAAGGCCTTGATTGGATTCAAACCCAAAGCCTTTGGTTGCAGGGCAGTGCTGCCAACCCCTGCGTCACTGCATATTCCTAAATATATTTCAAATGAAGCTTTGTTGCATTAGCTTATATTCAGAAGTATAGCAACCCAGAAAGAAATGTTCTGTGTGAATAGTTAGAAATAACCCTGAGAGAATATTCTAGTCATGAAATAGTTCAAGTCATTTGTACCAAGAACAAAAAATACATTTTTCACCTTAGCTCCAACAGTAATATTCCACAAATTGATACTGACAGGTGAAATGATTGCAACTACATTTCAATTCAGCATTGCTGATGAATATTTTCCAATATTACCAAACTTTAGACTTATCTCAGATTAAAAACATTTTTGTTTTTACAGACAGGAAGCTAATTATGCTTCAAGTTATTTAAATAGGTGACTCACATAATATTTTTCTCATCAAAACCTTAAGTATTACATGACTAAAACAGTTGTAGCTTTGGTGCCACGAAGAGTGATTTCATAGTGAATGGGAATAAAATAAAATATAATCACATCTCATTTAATGAGTAAACTCCATTTATTTATTACATGTTGTAATAATGGGTTCACTCATGGATGCAAATTACTTGCAATGCATGCAAAAGTTTGCAGTTCATTGCATTATAGGTATGATGTTAGGATTAAAGTATTTTACTACAGGTGGGTTGATTCCAGTCTAATTTTGTTGTATTTTTTAACTATTCCACCTGGACAACATTTAGGACAATTTGTTTTGTGTCTTCAAACCACCAAACATATGGTAGTATGTTTTCCCTGTTATTCACAAGCCACAATATATTAGCTGGGGTTCTACTGACAGCAGTAATTATAACAGTGAAATGTGTCTCCAAAAACCCAGAGGAAGTCTTGAAACAACCTAGACCCTGGTTTGGTAACATTTTGAGAGACATTATAAAGATAAACGCTTGCTGGAGATAGGCACCAGCACCTCCCACCTTGTCCCATTAAGGGGACAAGGGTGAACAGAAAATGGATGGATGGATGGATTATGAAGATAAAGAAACCTATAACACCTATAAACTTCCTATTGAAAGTTATTTGGTTTGTACAATTATGTCAGCAATCTAAATAACTTAGGCCAATGTCAAATCCAATTAACTTGGTGTTATATTGCCTCCTTTTGGCTGCAAAATAAGCTTTTCTTATACTTATTTTTTTGTTCCGACTTTACATGCATTTTTTGCCCTGGTTAAATCCAGCCTTGAATTCTTTTCTTATTCTTTTGATTTTTTTCTAATTGTTTTAAGCCATTATTCAACATTTGTTTCTTTGAAGAACATTAATTTATGTTTTATGCATATTTTTTTCTCTCCTTTGTATTCTTTGATCTGTCAATTTTCTAACTTTCAGAACACAACAAACAGCCCTAAATTATCCTGTACAAGCTCAACGTAGATAATCAAAAAAGCAATTCACCATCATTTCTGTTGGTTAAATTATGAAGAATTGAAGAATTAAATTCATTCAGAACTGAAATACTGAGCAGAAATGATGATTTTCTGATGGTAAATTGTGGGATGTTTTCCATTTCTTTTTGCCTTCTGGTTTGGTCCATAACAGGAGTCTATTGAAGGTGGAGTAAAATATATATGAAGAATTGACCAAAAGTGCCTTCTCAATTACATGTTTTAAAATCACAACCATAAAAAATCTGTTTATTAATGTTGATTTCATCCATGCTCTCCTTTATGAAGGCAAGCAAAGTAATTTCTCGCCTTCTTAAATCATGAATGAACTCTGATTAAACTACATTTTTTATAGAGCTGAGCTCACATCACTAGTCCAACCAAGGCCAAATTATTACCTGACCTGCAGATATAATAAATAATTTACACAGAAGCCTGAAAGATGAGGACTGAAAGATCTAAATAAATTGTCTAAAACAATAAAAAACTGTAGAGCAGTCATTAATAATAATAATAATAATAATAATAATAATAATAATAACAAAAAGGAACACCAATAACAACCAGTAAGATTTTAGGCAGCTACATCCATCAGTCCGGAAAAGGATACAAAATGATTAGGCTGCGTTCATACTTCAGCCAGAAGTGACCCAATTCTGATTTTTTTTTTACCTAATGCAACCTGTATCTGATCTTTTCATGACAGCCTGAACAACACAGGACTACATGCATCCAAAGTGAAAACTGGAGAAAACATACAGCAACGGCAAATCTAAAACCCTTTTGATAATCCCCAAGACTTTTGAGAAATTAGTCTGTGAAGTGTTAACGTTACTCCTCTCGAGTTTAATCAAAGCTTAACGCAGTTCTTGTTTTCGGCAATAGCCATTTATTGTGAACACGCCTTAAAAAGTCCCCAAAAAATGCCGTCAGAACTACAAAAAAAGGGTAACACAAACCCAAATCAGTTCACAACAAATGGAGCACTCATACAAACAAAACGAAATACAAACAAACAAAAACTGCACCTCATTAGCCGCACCGATTCCAAAGGAATAAAGTCCAACTTCTCGATAGCCTCTTCAACCCGAATGCTCCATGTGGCTCCAAGTGCGCCAGCCAATGCCTCCCGGGCAACACACGGTCCGCGGAACGAAAAAAAAAGCCCCCCCACATTCGAATGTACGCTCAAATGAACCCAACAAGCACCACACAAATCCACCAAAACTACCACACATTTAAACTCAGTGTTCCACATTAAACAAAATTCAATCACTACCACCCCAAACCAAACAATAACAAAATAAAACAATAAACCAGATGCAGTTACCTTGACAGCAGCTGCACTCCCACCAAATCACTTGTGATTTCTATTATAAACTTATGAGTGAGTCTATTCTGCTTCTAACAATGTGACAATCTTACGAATAGGTCTGTCTAAGTGTATTTGTTTAGTTAGTCGTTTTCCATGGCAATCTAATACGGAGTCACTGATCAATAACTGCACCTTGTGCACACATCCATCTTCACTTGGATAAACTGCTGTGACCTTAGTGAGTTTCCAGTCGTTTCTAGGTGCCATTTCATCTGTGATAATGACTATGTCATTGACTTTCGCATTTCTCCTTGTTCTCTGCCATTTTTGTCTTTGCTGTAGGCCCAACAAATACTCTTTTCTCCACCTGTGCCAGAACTTATTGGCTAGGTATTGAACTCTACGCCATTTCTTACGAAGGTACAAGTCCTGCCGTACAAAGTCTCCTGGAGGTGGTAGTATTACAGATGTCTTCATCGTCAAAAGAAGACTGCAAGTGAGTGGTTGGGGTCCGGTAGGACCATTGAGTAGGTGTAGGGTGATGGATCGACTGTTTATTATAGCCATCACTTCGTACAGATAGGTCTGTAATGATGAACTGTCCAATGTTCGGGAAGACTGGTCTAGGATGGGGGATAACATGCTTCTGATTGTATGAATTTGCCTCTCCCAGGCTCCACGCATATGACTGGCAGAGGGAGGGTTCATAAACGCGCAGCCAAGTTGCTTCAGGCTTTCCTGGTTCATTTCTCTTACTGCTTCAAATTCTCGCCCTGCCCCAACGAAGTTAGTACCCTGGTCCGATCGCAGCTGCCGCACATTTCCGCGTAGGGCAATGAAAGCTCAGAGTGAATTAAGGAAGGCGTCAGTTGACAGATCATTGAGCAACTCGATGTGTACCCCATGAGAACACAAGCATGTGAACAGAAGTCCATAGTGTTTGAGCTCTTTATGTCCTTCTTTGACATAAAACAGGCCAAAACAATCCATCCCACAATATGCGAATGGAGGGGTTGTTTCCATTCTCTCATTAGGCAGGTTTGCCATTTTCTGCTCTTCTGTTCGTCTGAATTTCCTGCATTTGACACAGTTGTAGATATAGCATGATATTGCTTGACTACATCCCAGTATCCAAATACCGTTCGCTCTTAGCTCATTTATTGTCATGCCCCGGCCCTGGTGTTCTACACGCTGATGATAGTGATCAATCAGTAACTTTGTGATGTGGCTGTTCCTTGGTAAAATAGCTGGGTGCTTCACATATGGATGTAGAGTAGCTTGCTCTAACCTACCTCCCACTCTGAGAACACCCATGTGGTCGAGAAAGGGGTTGAGCCGGTAGAGTTTACTTGTCTTGTCTTTCGTTAACTCCTTTCTGGACTGAAGCTCCTTGATCTCTTTGGAGAAGACTGAGCCTTGTACAATGGCTATGATTGCAAGTTCAGCTTCTTGTCTTTCTTTGAGACTTGTAGCTTCATTGGTTCTCTTTTGCATTCTCTTCAACTTTTTCCCAAATCTTATGAGTCTTGCGGTAGCTTTGACTAGTCTTGACCAGCTGGAGAACTTCACAAAACGTTCTGCCAAAGAATCCATCCTTGTCAACGTGTGGTGTGCAACTACTTTCCGTACTTCTGGGTCTTCTGATCCAAGTTCTCCCACCATAATCTCTCCACTAGGCAGTTCTTCTTGCCAGAGAAAATTTGGGCCTCTAAACCAGTTGGAAGAAACAAGGTCTTTGGCTTTTAATCCATGAGACGCATGGGCTGAGGGATTTTCATCTGAAGGAATGTGCTTCCACTGTGTTGGTACAGTACTCTCTTTGATGCGTTGGATTCGATTCGCTACAAAAACGTGAAAACGTCTTGCCTGATTGCTGATGTATCCCAACACAACTTGCGAATCTGTAAAAAAGAAGCTCTAGGCCACTTGATGCCTATAGCTCTGTCTGTCTGTTGCTCACCAAATGCAAGGTCTTGAGATTTTACTGTCTCTGCACAGTCTTCTTTGGGAAGTGAGTTGAGTAGTTGTTGACTGTTGGAAACAAACTTGTGAAGTTGTAATTTTCCAGTGTGACAGAGTTGCTTTGCTTCATTCACCAGATGAATTGCTTTCTTTTCTGTGTGAAAACTGATCAAACCATCGTCCACGTAAAAATTTCTTTCAATAAATTTTTTTGTCACTTCACTAAACAGTCCTTGACCCTGTGCTGCAATGTACTTGAGACCAAAGTTTGCGCAGGCCGGTGACGAGGCAGCTCCAAACAGGTGGACACGCATGCGGTACACCGATAGAGTGGAGTGGAAATCTCCATCATCCCACCACAAGAAGCGAAAATAGTCTTGATCTTCTACTCTGTTCAGCAAGATGCCGTTGCCTTGACAGCATCTACAGTTAAGATAAAAGTGGAAACTGTGTCATGTTACAGCTGACCTAAAAACTAACATAGGATTTAAGGAACAGACAATCATATTAGCAATAAAACATGCTGGTAGCAGTGGGAGGGTTTAGGGCTGCTTTGGTTTCTCGAGGTCTGGGAGACTTGCCGTGACTGGTGGAATCATGAAATTTGCTCTCTAGCAAAAAATCTTAGAGGAAAATGTCCAGTTTCAGAAAAGGATCTGAAATCCGGTCAGACTTTGGTTTTGTAGGAGGACAATGATTCAAAGCACGGTAGCAAAGTCACTACTGAATAACTCAAAATTAACATAAAATTAAGTTTTTAACTTAACTATCTCATTCTAAATCTCATTCAGATACGTCCGCCGGACCATTATCACAATGTTCACACTCAACAGGCCTGAATTTGGCTGAATTAAATAAAAAAAGAAACTTCTGCAAACTTCTCCCAAAATCCCACTTTAATCATTGTCTCTTTAAATATAATCATTTAAAGAGACATGGTTTAATCTGTTGTTGCCACACTTGTTCAAAGTATTGTTTTGTTGTGACGTTCAGCATTCACCGCGAGTTGAATGTATGGCTTGTCATTAGGGCAGCACAAACGGATATTAGATTTTTATTAGCAATTTAGCTAGCTTTTTGTTGAATAATATAGTATATATGTCACTTTAGTGATAAATGTCCAAAATCTACTTACCTTGGTCTCATGTTCTTTATATTTCAAAACCCTGAAAATTTATAACAGGACGTATTGAATTTATTATGTTGTTGATCTCTGTGAGGATAAAATGAGAAAGCAAACACCAGAGGGCGCTTGTGAGCTATGACAAACGCGAGCCCTTTATTAAATAAGCTACCCGAGGAACTTATTGTCTTTGCATACTTTTAAATATTTATAGATTTTTATTTATTCTTATTTCATTTTGGAACACGCTTTTATCTTTTGCGTTCTGAAAGCTTTTGAACCGAGTAGTATCATAATCCAGTAGTTTATTCCTAAACCAGAAAGCAAAATTTCGGGTTATTTTGAGTACACTGGAAGTGCAAGGTGGAACTGCTTAATAAACAAAAAAGGATATGTTCAGATGATCTAACCAGTCCCTTCTGTCGGCTGTGCTTCCGTATTTACACACCCACCAAATAAAACACACAAACACACACACACACGCAGGATAGGGCTCACTAGCGGCCGTCGGGTGAATGTTTACCGAACAAGCATAGAGTGGTGGTGCGGAAAGTGACAGTCACACTGGAGCCTTGGTGTATGGTGAAACACAGGTGATTTCTGCTTCCACGGTTGCATTTTACAGCGGAATGTTCACTCGAAGGGGGCATGGGGACGTCAAGAAATCTACACAGAAAGTTCTGGACCCAAAGAAGGATGTTTTGACCCGACTGAAGCACCTGCGGGCGCTGATAGGTGAGTGAAAAGTCACCGGCGGTTGTTCCTGGATGCTGCATCGTCGAGGCTTAGCTGCAGGAGCTATCGTCAAACACGGTATCAGGTTAGCTGTCTGCCTGTCTGAGCGGCTACTAATTACAGCTACCTGCCTGCTAAGACACGCATTATTGGCGTGGAAATAAAAAAAACACACTGAGCTGTTTAAATGCACTCTTACTAATGTTTGCATTTATATATTTTATAAGGGTTTCTTAAAAACAACAACAGCAACAACAAGTCTCAATATGATGCGGATGGAAGCTAGCTATTATGAGCTAGCTCCCTGGCTGCTAACTAGCCAGCCAATATTGCTAGCTGATGTTGCCGAGCATCAATATACATTCTCATCGCCAGTCTTTATTGTGTATTCCTGAGTCATTGTTATCCTAAAAAAAATAAAATAAAACTAATGAATGAATATAAAATCAGACCCTTAAAAATAAACCTAGAATGTAAGAAAGCAGATCTTCTAGACTATGGGGTTTGAATTCCCTATACTCTATGTCATTATTTGAAAATAATGCGCGACGTACACGTGTATCATATTGGTTCGATCTTTTATTAACAAGGAAGTGCAGGTTTTATGACATAATAGCAGCTATTGTGCTCTCCTTGTCCTACAATATAATCATTTAAAGAGACAAGGTTTTATCTGTTGTTACCACAGTTGTTCAAAGTATTGTTTTTTTTTTTAATCAATTTACACCCTGCTGCATTGTTGAATACAGTAAATTTTAATATATAAAATTCTATTCAAATTCAAAACTATTTAATTTATTCCAAAAGGAGATTAAATGTTGTCATAACTCACATTATTGAAGTATTTTCAGAGTCATTGTGGCTCATGATGCTGTAGGTAAGAAAGATCTCCAGTAGCAGTCAATCTTGCAACAAATCTGAGTGGTCTCTGACTGAAGACTGTTGCTGCATAACTCATGGAGCAACGTTAGCATGCCATGACACGCTAACGGCACAATATCCAGGCAGCAGAGATGATATTACACAGTAACATGTCCTGGATGACATCATCAGTTGTTCGCAATCACTGCTAATCCACCTCATTTGCTTTTGCTGATCCACTTTAAATCTCTGTCTGGCCGTATGGCTAGAATGCTAAAAATTTGCAGTTAGGAATATGATCCTTGCCCATTGTGATCAATGTGAGAGATGGTTTGATCTTCTTCACCACTAATACCAGCTTGAACCACTGATGTGTCAATGCTTTTGTGTTTTTTACACCAACTTCTGCCCCTACCATCTAAATGTTGAAATCGAGACCAATTGCAGCAGGCAATGTTTTTCCTACCTTTTATTGTCTAATTTTGGGAAGCATGCATGAATTAGCCCTAGTTTCCTGTGCTTAGCTGACAGGAGAGGCACTCGGTGTGGTCTTTTGTTGCGTCTACTTCACATTTTAAGGGTTCATCATGTTGTGTGTTGAGAAATATTATAATGCATCTTGTTTGGGTATTTGAGTTACTGTTTCCTTTTGATCATCTCAAACCAGTCTACTTGTTTTCATATAGTATATATTGCACATTATCCCTGTCAATGCAGCAAAAGGTAGAATAGTTGCACTCTAAACTGCTAAACTGTAGGAACTGTGTAGTGAGAGTATTTTAGCAGTTTTAAATCGGAACTTTTTAAAACCTTTTATAAATATCTGTGGCCAAAATGATGGGGACTTGTTGAAGGTCTTACTTATATTGGGCTTGTAGTGTCAGCGTCAACCTTGCTGCCGATTTTTGGGGAACAAAATCTTTGTCTCATTCTTCTGCCAACAAACCTACTTCTTAACAAAACAGGCAAAATTCACTGTCCTACAGCATAAGTCAATATGTGAACATTGTACAAAAACAAAATCAATGTTATTGTTGCAGACCACATAAAAAGACAAAATACACTATCTTGCATAATATTCATAAATAATCTTATTATTGTATAACAGCAGAATGTACTGCTGCATAACTATTTTATTTATCATGTGGCTGTAAATGGGAATTCTAAATACTAAACAGACTTGTTGGAGGAGCGTAAATATGGTATTAATTCTTGAATTAGTGTAAAGTGTTTCATTGAAAAACACATAGAACTTTCATCGTGTAATAATGAATGTTTTCCATATGTTATTTGACTTACTAATATTAAAAGTTGTAACTTAAAGTTTTTATTCTCACTTCTGCACTTAATGTTGTGGATACACAATTTTGTTTTTAAAATACAATTAATACACTCGCGGTAAAATAATTTGACACATCCTGGTGAAAGAGTAATTTGCTGGAGGATAGTGTGCATTTGAGATGTTTGGGGTTGGAACATTTGTGACGTATACATGGTTAATTATGACCTTTACATAAGGACACGTCCTCAGTTTCATTGATTTCTGGTGCAGAGGAGCAACAGTGACAGCCATTTTCTGCTTTATGGTGCTTTAGAAACTTGGATTAAACTTTGGAAAAGTTAACTTAATGGGACTTGTCAGCTAGTCAATGTCAAGACTAGTGCGAACAACGTGAAGGGCTGCACAGATCACTGCTTGCCCCCGAGTGCTTTTCTTTCCCTCCATGTGTGGCTAAAGATAAAGCTGGTGTGTTTTTCCAGCTGATGATGGAGCACGTTGATGTGTCCCAAACTTGCTGATTTTACTATGCTTTCAGCTAAGGAAGGATTTCCTCCTGTTCATGTTGGATCCTGTGTGGCCAGGAAGTGGTGATTAGAGATGGGGTGTTATGGAGGAGAGGACAGGGACTTGGAAAGGAAGGGTGAAGGACAGAAAAAAAAACAGCTGTCCTTTCATTTCTTGGAGTTTTATCTTTTTAAGATAATTCTGTTTATTATGCTGATTTTAAAAAAGAGCATTTATACTTAAGTAAGCCCAACTTACTGCTCATTTTTGATTGTTAGATGCAAGCTTTGCCATTCCTAAAACAATTTCAAAGCAGTCTCGATAAAAAGTACTAGTTGCGTGTTTATTTATATTTTATTTTAAAAATAGTATGTCAATTTTTTTATGACCTTATCAAAAATCAGTGGAAACATCTTTGTGTTACAGTAGTCTAACCATTCCTATAATTGCAGACTAACATTTTTCATGTTTCCACTGGCATTTTGATGAGTTCTGTGTCTGTGAGCAACCCTAATTTTCTCCACCGAATGTTATTCGTATTTAAGTCTGGGTTCTGACTGGACAGCTTCAAAAAATGCTTGTGATTTCCAGTCAGATGAAACGTCTTGGTAAAAGGGAAAGATTATTTCAAATCTAAATCTGCCAGTAGCAGGGACAATTTTTGGCTTTATTTTATATGATTGTGTCTTGGGTTTAAACTTTTTCCACACTGTTTTGACTAGACATGTTTTTAAATTTTGTCCATCTCTTAAGGAAGTGGAGATTGTTGTTGCTTTACTTCAGCCAGCAAACCAGCAGTGTGCAGCAACCCATTTAAGAAAGCAATGCGCCTTTACTTGCATATTTCATACAATAAAAGGTAGTTCTGGTTACTCCATCACTTTCTCTGGACTAAAATATTAGAGATTGGAAACTGTAACTTTAAAACTTCAGTATAGGTTGACATCAGTAGAGATGATTCATGCTAACCTCTTTAACCTGCTGCGTGACTGACGTAGAAAATTGTACAAGCGTGTCTTTTATAGTAGCATAAATAACGCAGAAGCTGCCACTGTTGTAAAATACCATTAATTACTGCTAAAGTTACTGTTAAAGCTTCTGTTAAGCTGTAAATGTTTGTGTTTGAAAGCTTTGTAACAGTTCCCAGTTATTTCTTAATCAAGCTTGTTGAATCAGACTGTAGTATCCACGGGCCAGGCTATTTTCAGACTGTTTTTGCTCACTGAACGGATCTGTGGGATAGTGTGTGAAAGCTGCTGCATGTTAATTCGTCGGTCATGCCTGGCTGCTTTTGGCTGAGGTTGTTAATTACAGCAGGCCAACCAACCACCTGATGGCTTACTGCTCCACTCACTGGTGGCACATGGGGCTTTTCCTGCATATTTTTTCCAGTTCCTTTTCTGTGGTGGTTGCTCTCCTCCTTGGTCCAAACCTGCTCTTTATTCCATGATGCCTGGCAGGGTCCAGTTTATTGCAAAAAGAGAACTTTAAAGGAGGGTTTAAGAAGTGGTGGAAAATCATTTCAGTAAATGCTTGAGAGGGAGGATATTTCTGGGTTTTTTTCACCTCTGGTTTAACTAAAACCAGAAGTGGCTTCTTTTGCTGGTGTAAACAAGCTCAGGTAGCATCTGATGCTGAACTGCATGGGAACTACAATGCATGTGCATCAAGTGTTACTAGTGATAACCGGTGTGTTGTAGTTTAAGTTTGCACTTATATAACTTATATTGTAAATGACTCTGATCTGCATTTTAACTACAGAAAGTAAATGAAGTGTCTAATACCTTACCTTCCTTTATTGTGGGCTTTGAGTGTTGTTGGGGTCAATTGAAAGTGCTGTTGTTCTAGGAGGAAATCAAAAGCTGAAGCATCAAGAGAAGCCATGACTACAAAACTAGAAGGGCCCTTGAGAAGGTCCTCTCTCTGTGAGGCTGAGGTAAACGCTTCATCACCCAGCTTGTAATTCTCCCCTTTTTGTTAAACACTTCATTTAGGCTTACACGCAGCGATAGCTCTCATCATCTTTTATCTGGCACAATATAGGTGTAACATCAACACCTTAATGGTATGTCACTATAACACTTAGCAAATATTAGAGGGTTCTTTGAAACATTTTGTGATCATTTCAGTTTTGTTCCCTATATGTATGTTATTAAGCTGTACACGTGGTAAAGTGTTTTTTTTCCTGGCAGAAGAATACACTCAGTCTCTCGTATTGTAACAAGAAGATTAAAAAGAGAAAGCTGCACTTTCGAGATATACTGAGCATGAACTTTATATATATATATATATACTATTAAAATGTCACACAATTTTTTTTTTCTCACACGCATACATAAAAGACTAAGATTGCACATATAAACTAATAAAATATACTCACCTTTTGTATGTGTGAGAGTGATGTCACGGAAGAGGCGGGGCATCATTTGGAGATCAGATCGCGCATGCGTT